>WBZZ01001954.1:72500-110664 GCA_019918135.1 Paulinella micropora
TTTTTTATTGATAGAACGATGAGATCCAAGTTGGCTTTTTTTTGCCTCTTGAATGGCGTTACTAAGGAAAGTGCCCAAGGCAAGGGAAGGAGTATTGATAGTATACATACAATGTTACATGCAAGTTAATTTTCAATATTTGATCGTCAGTAGCTAGTCATCAGTTCAGACTGATCACTACTTGCTTAATGATATTTTTGAGTCAGTAGCGGACACTAACATATGTAGGTTCTAGTGGTCGTTAGAGCCCCCATCAACTTCAAAGCAGGTAAATTCATTCAGTATTCAAGATTTTGAAATGCTGTTTGAACAGAATTCAATGTTTTTATTGGGAATAGGTAGCAGGAGGATTAGTTTTTCATTGTATTAAAGGTATTGCTGTGTTCCCGAGTATGTTCTGAATTTTGACAAACTAATTTTCAGCTCGTATGAGGGTAAAGGAGGGACACAAAAATGCAACGGCAGGTGAAAAATCTGTCGATACATATGTGTTTTTGGTTACCTCTGTCCTAATACGTTGTTGTACAGCCACTCCTGAAGGAGAGGGTCTTTCCAAATCGATCTGTCGACAGAACACACAAAACTCTGTGTGTGCAGTTTCCACTTGGAAGGAAAATTCGAATTGTGAGTTTGTATACAACTCAAGTAGGCAGATACAACGAACTCTTATTAAGAACACTATGGCTGCATTGAGTCCTGACTCTGTGAGAGCAGGTGAAATACCAGTAAATAGCAGAGAGGTCACTTCGTTTATTTACGTAATTTCGTACTCGTTGCAGACTTGATTGCGACTTACGATCGAATGTGAATCGTAGATTGTGAGTCTCCAGTTGTCAAGTTGAAGCTTTTGCTTCAAGGCTCGGTCAACAGTTATAAAACGGATAGTGTCGGGTTGGTGAACTCGAAAACCAAACTGATTTGGGAATGCTAGGCGAGAATGACTGGACAGATGTAAAAAGCAGTCAAACATTGTTTTTTCGTTCTATCCAGTTCACTCTTGTTACCCTTGTCCACAAATTTACCGCAGCGTGTGTTTTACTGGAAATCGGGGGGAAAGGTAATAGCGTGAGGTTGGTGGGAACTTCAAAAGGCAATATTTGATCTTTTCTAAAAAGAACTTTGACTTGATCGTTGACTTTGAAATCATTTCTGAACGAAATCGAAAACTAGTTAGTGAAGTCGAAACGTCGTGCAGAGTATTTATAGAATCTAATGAGTCGGTCAAAAAAAGTGAATTGTCAACGGCCCGGTAAAGATTTGGCCTGTTGTTAAGGTGCTCAGTCTGATACCATTACATGTCAGTATTATTAATATATTAATATTAATACTGAAGTCAGCAGCAGCGGCCAACCGGCGGATTGCGGGCACGGTGAGACGCCCAGTGGCACGCACCAAGTCAAACTACGTTCAAGCAAAGAAATAGAAACATGATCACTGTCTTGCTGGGATAGCTCCGAGTCAGCCTGAATCTATGCGGCCTGGTTTATTATGTTTAGCTTCAGAACTGTCGTCGCGGACTTGGAAAAAAATCGACAGTGCTTTTCACCTCAGTACTCTAGCCGACCCACTTCTGATCACGCTATGTCAAAGTCAGCAACTGTTCGTGTTGATTTATTCAATAAAAAATGTTTTCTAGCGCTTTCTAACAATTCAATATATTACGGGCGACATTCAAATTTAATACGAAAAATATTATTAAAAAGTTCAACATGTATAAAAAGTTCAACTTTAAAAAAAAATTCAACCTGAATAAAAAGTTGGAACTTGAATTTTTATCATAGTAAAAAGGTCGACGTATATACAAGGTTCAATTTATATTCACGTCGAACTATAAAAATATATTAAAATATTTATATACGCAAAAAATATATGTTGAAATATTTATACACTAAAAAAAAAAAAAAAAAAAAAAAAATAGTTCGACGTATAAAAATAGTTCGACGTCGACGTATAAAAATATTTCAACGTATAAAAATAGTTCGACGTGAAAGCAGATGTAAAATTTACAGCTACTTTGACAGGAAAGTTTATATTAATATTAATATTTCAATAAATGCCACCGATAAAGTTTTCATTTAATAACATTGAATTAATACTAATTTTCAAAAACTGTAAGAATGAAAAAATGTGTCCGCATATGCTACTAACTGGCACGTGCGGATGCATGTTAACAAGTTTTTTTGGATTATTAATACTATATTAGAAAAGAATATTAGAAAAAAAACTTGTCAACATAGAAAATTTGATTAACTACGGATTTAGGGAATGCAGTGCCTATACTGCCGAACCACAAAAATTAGAGTAGTTGCGTTTGCAAAGGCATTCAAAATTTCATCTCTGAATGTGCCGAAACCGCGATGTGCGCGCATATACCGCTTCACGTTGTGAAACACCAGCTCACAGGGCATGAACTCCGGAAAATAAGCGGGCATGCGTATCATAGTCACTCCCACGGCAGCGAGCATCAAGTCACGTACTTCTTCCCATTCTTGCGAAACATGAACCTTGCGTTGCCAAGTATCAGAAAATCACCGCTTCGTAAATGCACATGCCGACATGCATCGACTAAGGATTCTATAAAATCAATTCCACTGTTCGAGCCCTCTCTCAGACTAAGTAAACACCACCACGCGGAAGCGTCAGAGAAGTCATGTAAGTCACGCTAAATGTCGTTCGTGCCCTCTCTCGCATGTGCCGAGCCCTCACGACGCGTTGTCCCCGCGGGCCTCTGCACCACTGCCAACGCGAGCAGTCTCTAGCACAAGACATCATTAGTTACTCTGCACAACAGACAAAAAAAAATACCTCAGTTTTCAAAGTGGGACTCATCTAGGTACTTCAATCGGGCGGGGTCCTGCTGTGCCACCCAATGCGCAAAATCCGCCGCATACAACAAATTGTGGGCATCAAATTTCAGCGGGTTTGTTATTGACGGCTTCTTGACTGTCCAGCCAAAGACTTGGCGCCGAATCCTCTCCACCCGCTTAGTTCCCGCACTTCTTGGTCCGGGAACCAACTGCACGCCCAGAAAAGGGAGAAACGAAATAAGTGTAGAAAAGAAACTTCAAAAAGATAGAACAAAGGAAACAATAAGAGGAGAGAGAGAGAGAGAGAGTGAGAAAGAGAGAGAAAGAGAGAGAAAGAGAGAGGAGAGAGAGAGAGAGAGAGAGAGAGAGAAAGAGAGAGAGAAAGAGAGAGGAGAGAGAGAAAGAGAGAAAGAGAAAGAGAGATCTAGAGAGAGAGAGAGAGAGAGAGAGAGAGAGAAAGAGAAAGAGAGAGAGAGAGAGAGAGAGTGAGAGACAAAGAGAGAGAAAGAGAGAGAGAGAGAGAGAGAGAGAGAGAGAGAGAGAGAGACCCAGGTCCAGCCCTGCTGCCTCAAATGATCGACCATTTGTTCATCAGTCAGCCCTGGTTCTGAACAAAATCAAAAATAAAACAAGGCAAGGCAAATGGAAAACCAATCAAACTATCATACCTGATTTCCACATAAAAAAACATGCCCATTCCAAGGCCAGCTGATCCGGCAACGGTAGGGTTGAGTACCGTTGGCCCCCCCACGACCCTGACCTCCAAATCAGCAAACAAACAAAGAGTCAACCAGCATACATGCAGTCCAAATAGAATACCTGGGTGGAATGTGTCGTCACGCCCTTTTGCTTTCCAGTAACTCGCTTTCATCCTGCTCACCCCCTGCCCGCCAGCAGCACGGAATGATCAAAAATGACGGTTGGAGGGGGGGGGGGGGGGGGACTATTATTATGGCGGCTTGCGTCGCGCCATGCGAACGAACCAGGTTGGCCAAAACAATATTGGACCTCAAATCATTTACCTGGTCGTTTGAGAATGTGGGAAGTCTCCTTCTGATGTCCCCGTCCAAAGACGGCTGCATGGGTCTTTGGGAGGCGGTTGGCGAAGCATTTCTGACTTTTCACATTGAGCCACAAAAAAAAAACAAAAAAAAAAAAAAAAAAAAAAAAAAAAAAAAAAAAAAAAAAGGATTTGCATTTCTTCAGCCACAGCACGAGGCAGCAAAAAAGGATTTGCAAACGTCCGGCCGGAGCAAAAAGGATGTGGGACTTGTTCAGCCAGCACAAAAGGCATAAAAAAGGATTTGGTCCACCAAAAAAGGATTTGCAAAGTTCCGGCTCAGACTTTCGAACACCTTCTCAAAGCGGTGCTTCTGTGGTATGGCTTTGTGTTGCCATTTCATTTTTATATACGGTTCTTTGCTTGAAACATGCTCAGCAAGAGCAACCTTGCATCCGCCGACCCATTTTCCAATGACCCGGTTGCCCGCCCCTCCGACTCTGTTGTTTCGAGGGGCAGGGCAACGGAGAGCAGGAAGCATTGGAAATTGAAGCAAGAAGAATGGGGTCATGCCTTTTCTTTTTGTTTCTCATCGACATAACCCTGTTTGTTGTGCTTTGGCAGCGGACGAGCTCAACATCGACTCTGTGCCTCACGACCCTGCCTACTACAAACTGTTTGAAGGCCGGGATCCAGAACGTACGTTCCCTCTATCCGTTGCTGTTTCTTGTTGCGCTTGTCTGCTCTGTTGTATCTACCCCTACAAATGCCATTGGTTGGGTTTGTGTGTAGTCATCAAGGCGGAGATGCTGCGCGTCTACAGGATGCAAGCAACGCGCTTGACGCTGATCAACCAGGAGAGGTTGAAATTTGGAAGTATGGATAAAACGCCCACGACACGGAATGTACCATCAACTGGGTTCCAGTTCACAAATTTCAGAGGGCGTTTAGTGAAAACGTACAACAACAAGTGCCTTGTACTATTACAGAGAATCGACAGAATGGAAATGGAGAGGGAAAATATGCTCCCAGTCCTCCGTTCCGGCTTTGAGGTTAGTTCCCTCTCTCTCTCTCTCTCTCTCTCTCTCTCTTCTCTCTCTCTCTCTCTCTCTCTGTGTGTGTGTGTGTGTCTCTCTCTCTCCCTCTCCTCTCTCTCTCTCTCTCTGTGTCTCTCTCTCTCTCCTCTCTCTCTCTATCTCTGTCTCTCTCTCTCTCTCTCCTGTCTCTCTCTCTCTCTCTCTCTGTCTCTCTCTCTCTCTCTGTCTCTCTCTCTCTCTCTCTCTCTACTACTACTACTACAACTACTTCTGCTTCTACTACTACTACTACTACTACTATTATTATTATTATCATTATTACTATTACTTACTGATACTACTACTATTACTACAACTACTACTACTGCTACTATTATTATTATCATTATTATTATTATCCTGGAGGGGTGCACAAGATGGCACTCCATGGGAAGAGGAGGTGGTTGGGCCTCTCCCCACGAAGGTGACCGCTTGGGGAGGGCGGTCACCGGGATATGCGCAACTCTCAACTGGGCATTTACTCGGTAGGGGTTCGGCCAGGCAGGTTGTGGGGTTGTCTGTTGGATTGTTGGTTGGCTCGTTTTTCTTGGCTGTTGGTTTGGGTCTGGTTTCCTGGTTAGCCCATTTTCGCCGAATTTCCTGCCGAGTAAATGCCTGGGGGCTTCCAGTTCCGGTTTGGTGATCTTGTTGAGGTGAGCATTCGGAGGAAACAGTACCGAGATGGGTTGAAGATAGGATTCACATTGAACCGAGATGGGGCCGAGTTGACCTGTTCCAACTCGGCTCCATTTCGGCTTCATGTTAATCCTATCTTCATCCTATCTGGGTTTTGTCTCCTCCCTATCTTCGCTTCTTCGGGCTTGCCTAACTGGAACACATGATGAGCGCACGTTGGAGAGGGGCTTCAGTCGGTCCCAATGCCTGCCAGTGCCTTGCTGCGTTGCCGTGCCTTGCCCCATGCATTCACACCCTCCACCGTTGCATTTCTAACTGAGCAGCTTCGGCTGGGATTACTATACTTGTCTGTAAGACCCTATAGGTACCGCTAGGTTCGCGCCTTCTATACCCACGTGGGGGAAGGAGTTTCAGCGGCACGCCGTCCGATCTGGCTCCACTCGGGGACACCCGTACCTCATGATGTGTATTGTTAGGAGCAGCTGAAAGTCCATAAGGCATGAGAGTAGAGGCGTTGGCGATGCGATGGAGAGTGTGTGTAGTGCGTGAGGCAGGTTCTGGCGACGCTGGGGGGTGCTGGCGGGCGCCGAAGGGCACGAAGCGACGCGGCAGCGTCCAGTGACACCGGCGGAAATGCGTGTAGTGTGTGTTGCAGATACCGCCGATGCTATTTGCATGGACGGGCGCTTTCCTCGGCGTAAAGAGGCGCAGCGGTGATGGCCAGCGACATTGGCCGTCTACTACTCTCAATGGATTACAAATACGCGAAGCACGGAGCTACCACTGTGGCCCTTATGGGACAAGGTAGAATCGCCGAAGACCTGGACAATCCCCGTGGGAATGCCTCTTCGACGGGCTCTGGCCCGATGTCCCAGGATGGGAGGATGAGGGCTCGCGTATATGACGGAATTCCTGAACCACGTGGAGAGGCTATCTTAGCTGCGCCTCATCCTTCCTCCCCAAACCTGGCACACGGGTCGGCGCTTCAACATAAGGCGAGCGGCGCTATATGGCAGATGGCACCGCCGCCTCGACGGTACCGGCGGGTAGATCGGTACGACAAGGACGGGCGTAATCTGATTGTCTGGGGGCTCTCAGAACGCGCCAATCTACAGGAGATCGCCTCCAAAATGAGCGGTCTTGGTCTGGTGGTCCCGGTAATGGAGTGGCAAGGCCAGCGAATGTCTCGTCACCTGGAGCTGGTCTACGAGGACGATGACAGCAGGCAGACGGCGTTGCAGCAACTCAAACATCTCAAATTCTTCGGCAGAGGGGTCAATGTGGCCCTTGGGCGCAGGTTCAGGGACAGGGAACGTGTCCGAAGGCTTATTCGCATCCATCTGCGTGGGGAAGCGGCGGTCCGGAAGGAGGAAGCTGCGACGGGATATCGCGTCTTGCCTCTGCATGAAGAATGTGTCGATGATGTGCAGGTGGTGTCTTCGGAATTGGCTGCCGATGCACCTAAGTGTGTGTCTGAGTGTGCTGATATGCATGTGGTGCCCCTGCATTCGGCGGCCAGTGCAGTGGGGGACCAACCTGCGCAAGCACCTGCAGAGGGGGGCAGCGCGAGGGCGGAAGCCAAGCGCGGCCGTCGGGTCCGGAAACGAACCAAGAAGCACCGCTCCAAGCAGTTCGATACCGGCTTCAAGCTACTCGTCGCGAGTCACAACTGGCAGGGTAAAACGGGATACGACAACGTAGGCACGGCGGAATGGGCATCATTCTACAAGCACGAGGGCTGGCTAGTCATCGGGGCTCAGGAGCACCGCATGGGCAAGAAGCAACTTTCCAAATGCAGCCTGGATGGATTCCGGATTTTTGGAAAACCTGCGGAGGTCAGCGAGAAAAATCGCTGCAAGGGTGGGGTTCTATTCGCGGTTGCTAACTTCCTTGGTCCGTATTGCAACCTGGTGTCAGCCCCCGTCGACCACCGGCAGCAAGTGTGGCTGCGTATCGCCTCGGGTGTTACCGGCGCTCAGGATATCTATGTGGGCAACGGCTACTTTCCCCAGGAAACGCAGGAAGAAGAGTCGTCAGAGGCGTATGCGGCCTGGCAGGCAGCTATAGCTTTTTTTGGAGCCAAAGGTCTTGTGGTCACGGTGGCGGATGCCAACGCGAAGCTCGGGCCGGCATGCAGCCGAAAAGAGGAGGGCATCGTCGGTCAACACGGGGAGGTCGATGATAAGGGAGCACCGGTACGTTCGGAGAACGGCAAGAGACTCGCGGCTGTCCTCGTCGCTACGGGCCTGCGAAATCTGAGCGGCTTCTCGTGCCCAGTGGAAGGGTCCTACTGGTGGTCCCGGCGTGAGCAGCGCGGCATGGGCACAGGCAAGCACCTCCTCGATTACATCTGCGCGTCGCCTGGCTTGGCATCTGGAGCAAAGTTCGGAGTATGCGAAGATGATCTTGATACAGACCACAAGGCAGTATGGGCCGAACTGACGTGGAGCGGCCAGCGCCGGCCAAAGCGGGCTGCGAAACCTTACAGGTCCTTTCGTGTTGATAAGCTTATTGGTGCTGGTGTCTCGGGTAATGATCACGCTGCGAAGCAAGCGCTGGATTATCTACGCGACAAGTTCGATGACGTATTCCAGCATTGCCTACAGAAGCTTGGAGTGCATCAGCTGCCTGAGCTTGACCTATCGGGTGGTGCCGACAGCCAACGGGTGGTAGATGACGTCACCGAGCGAGTGGCGCAGTCCTTCCGAATGGCGGCGCACCGGGTCCTTGGCTCCAGATGTATACGACCCCGTTTCACCAACAATTGGTTCGACGGGGAGCTAAAGGAGCTCATTCAGCAGCGCCGGGAGGCCTACGCAGCATACAGGAGGGATGAATCGAATGCGGAAGCCCGTCTGAATTGGCTACGGCTCCGCAAGCAAATTCGGAAGGCAACTCGGGCCAAGAAGTCCGCCTCCTTCAAGCAAGTGCAGGAAGAAGCGGTCAAATGTCAACGCGAAAATCCTCAAAGCGCTTTTGGCTACTCGCGAAGCGGCTTGGCGGGGCACGCAGAACGAAGGTCTCCGCGCCGGTGCAAAGGGAGGATGGCTCACTGGCGTGTACGCTGCCGGAAAAGGTCGCTCGGTGGGAGGAATTTCGGAGAAATTCGGTGAAGCCACGGGAAAATCCGGCAAGTGCGGCTGTTGTGGTGGAGTGCTGTGCAGAAGCAGGCTCGCTGGAGTGGGAGGAAGCCGAAGCTAAGCGGCAGTTCCACTGGAACGATCGCTTCAGAGATGAGGTGGCCCGGGCTATGAAGGAGCACGAAGTAGATGAAGACACTTGCGAAGAGCTGGACAAGCCGTTCACGCAAGAGGAGGTCCTTGCAAGGCAACGTGCCCTGAATAACCACAAAGCTTGTGGCGAGGACAAAGTGAAGAACGAGATGCTCAAGTATGGCGGCGCCTACATCAATGGCTACTTAACGCAGTACTTCAACTGGATTCGAGAAGCCGAGAGGACTCCAAAAGCTTGGGGCAAGGGAATCATCGTCAATATCCCCAAGGGTGGGGATCCTACGGATCCTGACAACTGGAGGGATATCTCGATTATTAGTTGCCTTGGTAAGCTGTATCTGTCCTTATTAGCTACTCGTCTAACGCTCTTCATGGATGGCCCGGATAAGCTACGTCCAGAGCAGGGAGGCTTCCGCCCGGGGCGTCGCACTACGGATCAGGTCTTTACCCTTTGGCAGAGGTTCAAGGGGCGTCAGCAGCAGAAGCGGGAGTCGTATGTCCTGTTCGTCGATCTACGCAAGGCTTTCCCGTCTGTTTGGAGAGATGGTCTATTTGAGAGGCTCTGGAAGCTGGGTGTTAGGGGCAAGTTCTGGCGCACGCTACGCAGGTGCTACGAGCAGACTTCGTCGCAAGTGCTAGTTGATGGAGCACTCACCCCCGAAGTACTGGAGGGTGTAGGCGTCCAACAGGGGTCCCCTCTCTCTCCCACACTCTTCAACGTCTTTATGGATGAGCTGTGTGATCGGCTGGCGAGTGCCCTCAAGATCACGGATGTGAAGCGGCTGAACGACATCAAGGCACTTCTATACGCGGACGACGTGGCCCTCATCGCTCACAGTCGCACCGAGCTCCAGAAGATGGTCAATGTTGTGGCCAAGTTCGCGGAAGATTACCGGCTGGAAGTCAACTTGAAGCCCGGCAAGACGGAAATCATGCCCATTTACACGTCGAGCAAGGCGAAACGACCAAGTATCAGGGAGCGAGGTGAGCCCGTGGTGTGGTTTCGCGGCCAGAAGCTTTGTGTCACCAGTCAGTACAAGTACCTGGGAGTGGTTATCACCGACGACCTGAAGTGGAAGGAGCAGGCCCTGCGGGCTACGCGTGTCACTGAAGTCGCCACCGCAGGTTGGTACTCTTTGTGGTGTGCAGGTGAGATACAAGCTAGGTATCGTCTCATGTGCTGGAATCAACTTGTGGGTGCCAAGCTGAAGTACGCCTTCGATGTCTGGCGTGCCCCCGTATCGCAGCTCACCAAGCTGGAGGCAGCAATGTTGCGCCCCATGAGGATGATTCTCGGCATCAGCCCTAAGACAAGCAAGTGGATTGCACTCTTTCTGGCGCGCTCTTTCAGTGCGGAGCGTTTGCGGCGGGCGGCGCAACTGAAGTTCTATGGACGGCTGCGTGTTCTACCGGAGAAGCGATTTCCTGTCATCGCATCTCAAGTCAAATCCGACTGGACTGCGGAGGCCGAAGGCGCTATCAGGGACTCAATGGATCTACAACAAGGGCTTCAGGAGCTCCTAAATAGCTCAGAGAAGGACCTCGAGGGTTGGAGTTCGACTGTGGACAAGTGGGCCCTTCAGCAGGACGTCAAGATGGTGCAGCAACTGATGTGGGACAAGCGAGAGGCAGGCAGCGATCTTACTGATGGCCTGCGAGTCATCCTAAGACAAGTCTTTGGAACTAAGGAGTTCCCAAGATGGGTAGCCCTTGATGATGCGCATTATAATCTGCTTCGGAGAAGGTTGCTCAGCTGCAACAACCGCCTTCGGTTGTACCGCAGCAAGTTGGTCAGTGGCATGTCCCCTCGCTGCTTCTGTTGTTATGATGATGTCAATGAGTCCCTTGCGCACTTCTTATGGGATTGCCCCATGCATGAGAGGAGACGTAAGCAGCTGTTGCTGAGTATGCAGAGGCTCGGTGGCATGGCTGTGGGGGCTGCTGAGGGGGATGGAGGGAGTGAGGAGGGTGGTGAGGTCGTAGGCGGTGAGGTTGTGGTGGAGGATGTGTTGCTTGGGCGGGAGCGGGAGGGCTCTGTGCGGCAGGGTTGGGATGATATGCCGCCTGTGGATCAATCACGATTGTTTTGTAAGTTTTTTCAGGGGAAGTCGCGCTTCCGCAGTAACTTTAGGCTTGCTGCGTTGTTAGGGGTTACAGCGTTGCGTCCCCCTCCAAAGTTGGATGTGTTGTTTGGATCATATGTGTCTGAGTGTTGGTCTGCTAGGGAGGGTAAAAGGGAGGAGCTTGGGGTGGAGGATGGGGGCGAGGAGGTGATTGACCTCACTGAGGTTCCATCAGCTTCTGTCCCACCCTCTCCCCCAAGTGACGTTGATGTTGCGCGGCGCGGCCGTCCGCGCAGAGTGGACGTCCTGGCTAGAGAGAGGGGTTCGGGAGCGCAGCGTAGTGTCTCGGAGTTCTTCTCTTCAGCTAACACCCTCGCATCTAGCTCTTCATGCACTTCACAGCCCCCATCTGCCCCTGCTGTTGCTGTTGCTGCTATGTTTGTTTGGTGTTCTGACAATGCGTTGGGATCGGCTGACCCCGGTGACCCAATGGAGGCACATGTCCAGGATCTGGATCTGATGCTATAGTCTGAGGAAGCCTATTATTATTATCATTATTTTTTCAGGCTTTGCCTTGTTTTTTTTTTTTTTTTTTTTTTTTTTTTTTTTTTTTTTTTTTTTTTTTTTTTTTTTTTTTTTTTTTTTTTTTGCTCTGTTTCTTTTTTTTCCTTCACATTTTCTATCTTGTGTGCTCAGACTCCTTCTTTTTTTATAATTCATCGTTTATTTTTCTTGCCTGATGTATGTTGTTGGTCTTATCCTTGTTATTGCGGCAGTGCGCTCACTTCCCTTCATTTTTTCAGTCTTTGCCTTGTATTTTTTTTTTTTTTTTTTTTGCTCTGTTTCTTTTTTTTCCCTTCACATTTTCTATCTTGTGTGCTCAGACTCCTTCTTTTTTTATAATTCATCGTTTATTTTTCTTGCCTGGTGTATGTTGTTGGTCTTTATCCTTGTTATTCCGGCAGTGCGCTTATTTCCCTTTATTTTTTCAGGCTTTGCCTTGTATTTTTTTTTTGTTGCTCTGTTTCTTTTTTTTTCCTTCACATTTTCTATCTTGTGTGCTCAGACTCCTTCTTTTTTTATAATTCATCGTTTATTTTTCTTGCCTGATGTATGTTGTTGGTTTTTATCCTTGTTATTCCGGCAGTGCGCTTACTTCCCCTTCATTTTTTCAGGCTTTGCCTTGAATTTATTTTTTGTTGCTCTGTTTCTTTTTTTTTCCTTCACATTTTCTATCTTGTGTGCTCAGACTGCTTCTTTTTTATAATTCATCGTTTATTTTTCTTGCCTGATGTATGTTGTTGGTTTTTATCCTTGTTATTCCGGCACTGCGCTTACTTCCCTTTATTTTTTCAGGCTTTGCCTTGTATTTTTTTTTGTTGCTCTGTTTCTTTCCCCCCCCCCCCCTCTCTCTCTCTCTCTAAACTGGTCATCCTCTCTAAATCCATTATTACTCCAGACTGGGAGATGTTGATGGATTTTGAGAAGTTAACACTAGCAACGAATTGCTTGCTACTTACTACTTAATAATAACAATAATAATAATGATAATAATAATAGTGTATCTCCTGCCAATTGCTGAGCCAAAAGGCCATGTGCATCCAGTCCTCCATTCCATAAGGAAAGTCTCCACACCAATCGGTGGAATAAAGGAAGTGACGGCATAGAACATTACTCTAGGAGCTTTATACCAATCAGCCCATGGAAAGGACCGATGGCCTATGTACTCCCTAAATGATAATAATAATAATAATAATAATAATAATAATAATAATAATAATAATAATAATAATAATAATAATAATAATAATAATAATAATAAAAATAGTAATAGTAATAATAGTAATAGTAATAGTAATAATAATTCTAATAATAATGACGGCCAGACGTCCAGCGACGTGAACGACGTGGCTGGCAGGCAGAGTGAGACCGCATCGTCTGCCACCGAGGAAGTGGAACATGTGGAACATGAGTCAGAGAATGAGTGGGAGCCTCCGGTTGACGATTGGGATCCTCAGCCCACATGCGGCAAGTTCGAGCGTGAGGAGCCGGCGTCGAGCACCAGGGCACGAATCGACGAGGAGTATGAACAAGCAGAAGTGGACGATATCGCAGCCAGAGCCAAGAAAGGGCGAATTGAACGCAGGGGCGGACAGTGATTTGGCGTGGGCCGTTGCTGCGTCGATAGAAGAGGCTAACAGAGTCAAAATGGTAAAAGTACGGAATGATCAAAAATTAGAATTCGGTCTTTGGCTTCGGGAACACACTCGAGCTCAGGGGAAGGGTCACAGCCCAAGGTTGAGACTGCCGCAGACAGGAGGGCGAAAATGCTGGAGTCGGTGAGTAAGCATTTGAAGACTTCTACAGTCACAAGCGCAACGCAGGAGCCGGCGACGCGTGCAACTGTGACCGAAGCCTTGGCTGCCATGACAGAGTCCTTGGCTGCAGTGACCGAGCCCTTCGCTGCTTCCGAGTCGGAGGCTGCAGTGACCGAGGCCTTCGCTGCTTCCAATTCTGAAGTGAGGTCCCCCACTTCTTTTATTATTATTATTATTATTATTATTATTATTATTATTATTATTATTATTATTATTATTATTATTATTATTATTATTATTATTATTATTATTGGACACCGTGATAGCCCAGTGGTCAAGTTCTACCATCTGGGCCCTGTCGCCAGTTCGATTCCCGTCGGTGCCACCAGTATTTTCATTGAACATACCGATCCGTCTGGACCAGTATTTTCATTGAACATACCGATCCGTCTGGACCAGTATTTTCATTGAACATACCGGCCCGTCTGGAAGTGTTGGAACTGCCCTTGCGGGGGTGTCATTAGAGCTTATCGTCAATTCTTCGTACTCCCCTCACGGGTGAGACGATGGAGGCGCATGTGCAGAAATGCATCAGCCATTGACAGAGAAGCACTATTATTATTATTATTATTATTATTATTATTATTATTATTATTATTATTGTTATTATTATTATTGTTATTATTATTATTACTGTTACTATTATTATTATTATTATTATTATTATTATTATTATTATTATTATTATTATTTTGGAGGGGTGCACAGTATGGCACCCCACGGGAAGAGGAGGTGGTTGGGCCTCTTCCCACTGGTTTCGAGGCTATGTCGTTGTGTTGGCTCCAAGGCTATGTTGTTGTGTTGGTTCCGAGGCTATGTTGTTGTGTTGGTTCCGAGGCTATGTTGTTGTGTGGGTTCCGAGGCTCTGTTTTTGTGTGGGTTCCGAGGCTATGTCGATGTGGGTTCCGATGCTATGTTGTTGTGTTGGTTCCGAGGCCATGTCGTTGTGTTGTTTTTTATAAGACATACACCACGTGGGATCAAAGGGATATTTACATTCCGCGATCTAGGGGTGGTGACGGGTTTCGAGGCGTCCCAGATACTTACCACAAAACGTCCTCATGCGCTGGCAGACCGCATGAAATGTCTGCTACCCCTGTGAGTACCTCCATGCGGGACCTACCCAGTCTCGTGGAGCTCTCACGCGGGGAAGATCAATCATTTGTAGTTGATTTCCTGCAAGGTACCCGACACTGTGCGGGTAGTAGGGACTTCCTTTTGGGGCTTTCTATGCAGGATGGTTAGAGTCACTCTTCCCTCCCCAACATACTCACTGCAGTCCCTGTTGGGTCGAGGGATGGAGGCGCATGGCCCTCGGGCTCAGCCATGACAGATCTATATATATATATATATATATATATATATATTATTATTATTATTATTATTATTATTATTATTATTATTATTATTATTATTATTATTATTATTATATTATTATTATTATTATTAGGGAGTACATAGGCCATTGGTCCTTTTCAATGGGCTGATTGGTATAAAGCTCCTAGAGTAATGTTCTATGCCGTCACTTCCTTTATTCCACCGATTGGTGTGAAGACTTTCCTTATGGAATGGAGGACTGGATGCACATGGCCTTGTGGCTCAGCAATTGGCAGGAGATACATTATTATTATTATTATTATTATTATTATTATTATTATTATTATTATTATTATTATTATTATTGTCTCTCCCTCTCTCTATTCTCCCCCCCCCCCCTCTCTCTCTCTCTCCTCTCTCTCCTCTCTCTCTCTCTCCACTCTCTCTCTCTCTCTCTCTCTCTGTCTCTCTCAGGTCGGAGACTGCTCCCTCCGAGTCTGAGGCGACGCCCGCTCAATCTCCGGTGAGGTCTGACATTATTATTATTATTATTATTATTATTATTATTATTATTATTATTATTATTATTATTATTGTGTCTCTCTCTGTCCCCCCCCCCTCTCTCTCTCTCTCTGTCTCTCTCTCAGGTCGGAGACTGCTCCATCAGAGTCTGAGGTGATGCCCGCTCAATCTCCATTGGGGTCTGACATTATTATTAGTATTACTCTGATATTATTATTATTATTATTATTATTATTATTATTATTATTATTATTATTTCTCTCTCTCTCTCTCTATTACTCTGATATTATTATTATTATTATTATTATTATTATGGACACCGTGATAGCCCAGTGGTCAAGTTCTACCATCTGGGCCCTGTCGCCAGTTCGATTCCCGTCGGTGCCACCAGTATTTTCATTGAACATACCGGTCTATTTCTGGACCAGTATTTTCATTGAACATACCGGCCCGTCTGGAAGTGTTGGAACTGCCCTTGCGGGGGTGTCATTAGAGCTTATCGTCAATTCTTCGTACTCCCCTCACGGGTGAGACGATGGAGGCGCATGTGCAGAAATGCATCAGCCATTGACAGAGAAGCACTATTATTATTATTATTATTATTATTATTATTATTATTATTATTATTATTATTATTATTATTATTATTATTATTGGACACCGTGATAGCCCAGTGGTCAAGTTCTACCATCTGGGCCCTGTCGCCAGTTCGATTCCCGTCGGTGCCACCAGTATTTTCATTGAACATACCGGTCTATTTCTGGACCAGTATTTTCATTGAACATACCGGCCCGTCTGGAAGTGTTGGAACTGCCCTTGCGGGGGTGTCATTAGAGCTTATCGTCAATTCTTCGTACTCCCCTCACGGGTGAGACGATGGAGGCGCATGTGCAGAAATGCATCTGCCATTGACAGAGAAGCACTATTATTATTATTATTATTATTATTATTATTATTATTATTATTTCTCTCTCTCTCTCTATTACTCTGATATTATTATTATTATTATTATTATTATTATTATTATTATTATTATTATTATTATTGTTATTATTATCATTATTATTATTATCATTATTATTATTATTATTATTATTATTATTATTATTACTATTATTATTATTTTCTCTCTCTCTCTCTCTCTCTCTCTCTCTCTCTCTCGTTTCTCAGGTCGGAGACTGCTCCCTCCGAGTCTGAAGTAAAGTCCGATGCTGCGGTCGAAAGTACTGAAGAAGAGGAGTTGGGGTCCCAGGGTTCAGGGCCAGATGAGGAATTCGGCTGGCCGCCACTGGAAGGGAGTTTTGGTGAGCAATGCAGAGGTGAGCAATGCAGCAGAGGTGAGGGAATTATTTTCTAAAGGGGCTGTACGCGCATGGAACTTGGGCAGGGTCGTGAGTGCCTACGAGGAGGAGGGAGTGAAACTGGTAAAATTAACTATGTTTGGGACACACGACAGCAACACTCTCGAAGGAACGTAACGGTGTCGCGCGACAACACAAGGATGGCGCCTGGAGGTTCGCATCTAGCCCTAAGGGGAACGCGGGTAAACAGGAGCCGGAAATTTATTGTTGGTCCGAATGTCCTGTGTTTGAAATCGAAATGACTCCGGCTGGTAAAATATCTAAGGCAGACCAGCGAGCGATCAAACGTGTGCTCGATAAACAGATGATTCCAATCAAACAGAAAGTGCAATTTGTTTGACTTTTTATCACTAACACGAAAACTTATGTTATTACTATCGTGTGGGTTTTTTTTAGGGGGGGGGGGCAGATGAGAAATAATATCTCTTACATTTATCAACATTAATGTCTGATTTAGAGTTAATTAAATATTTGTTTTGATAAATTTCTAAAATGTAGTATTAATATTATTATTGATAACATTAATAATAATGAAAATAGGCGGCCGGCGACTGCATTAAATTTGTTAACTTAGTATTAATATTATTAATATTATTAATATTAATAATATTATTAATATTATTAACATTAATAATAATATTCACACAACAAAAAAACAAAAAAACAAAAAAAAAAAAAAAAAAAAAAAAAAAAAAAACGTGTATAAAAAGTTCGACATGTATAAAAAAGTTCGACGTGTATAAAAAAGTTCGACCTGTATAAAGAAGTTCGATCTTTTATAAAACAGTTAGACCTGTACAAAACATTTCGACGTGTATAAAACCGTTCGACGTCGAACTATTTATTACACGTTGAACTGTTTAATACATGTTGAATTTTTTTTATTTCTAATTTTTTTTTAGTTTCTAACTTTTTTTTTCAACTTTTTTTTAATTTCTAACTTTTTTTTAAGCATAATTTGAATGTCGCCCGCGATAATACTACCGGCCACGTCTTCGTTGGAAGAAAACCCTCGCGACTTTTACAAACGGCGACCGGAACTCGGGGCGTCCCCCTTCTACCGGCCAACTGCTTCCCACGCAAAAGAATTTAACAATACTGAACAATTCCCGCCAGTCTAACTGACGACGTCACACAAAAGATGTACCTGCAGAAAATGACCCACGAAACGGCCTGATATGGGCAATAACGGTAATGGTAAAAAGCTAGTGCCACCAGTACCAGAAAAGGTACTCTAAATGACTGTAGTAATAACTAATAATACTACTAACCGTAACGAATAATGCTAACGTACCAAATAGCAATACGGGCGTAGTTGAGGAGGAAGGGTCTAATTAATTGTCCAATGCTCCCCCTTAATTACACTCCCTTACGAATCAGTGTCCACAATGCAACGCGCAAATAATAACTAGATTACGCAAGTAAGCCAAGCGCAAAGTGAGCTATTCTACGTCTCCTGTGGAGTTCGGCAATATAGCTACATTATTAACAACTAAAGCGCAATAAGCACAACAGTGCATAAAATACGACTATAAGAAAGCAGAGGTGCTAGCCTACGTCTCCACGACATGTGGAGTTCGGGAATGTAGTCACCTAATTACTAATCGCTATTGCCTTGCTATCGGGAAACCTAACAAGAGTCCTACCCCAGAGTCCACGTTGTAGAAAGTCCTGCTGTCGGGAGGGTCGTCCCTCTGAGAGGGAACTGTTCCCCGAGTCTTTAATCCTTCGCCACATGACGGACGCGACGGTTGTACGGCTCCCCCCGCATGGCCTTGGTATTGATGTCTGCCAGGTTGTCGTTGGAGCACACCTTCTCGTTGACTACGAGGCCCGCCGCCTCCACCTTCTGTTCACAATAGCGCACCGCAGGTCCACGTGTCCTAGTTTCCTAGCAAACACATTAGTTTCAGCAAGATCTAACGCCCCTGGTTGTCGCTGTACAAGATGGGGGGCTGCCCCAACCCGTACGGCCCCAGCGCGTCGGAGACCCGTCCGCCAGCGATGCCCTGTACAAAATTGATGATCTTCCTGCCCGTGATACGCTTCCACCATTGCGTACACCTCGGCCTCGCAGGATGAGGCTTCTGGTGCCGCCGGCACCAGACGCTCGCCCGCCGCCGCCTCTTGGCACTCCCCACTTCCCGGCGCGGACGCCACCAGCTCATCGACCGTAGCCCGAGCCTTCTCCTCCACTCGCGCTTCCAATGCTGTCCCCTTTGGTGGGGCCACCGATACGTTTAGCTTCAAGCAAAAGGGAAGTACGGAGCCTCCCAGAAATAAATAAAAGCCCGCTAAGCGAGCGCGGCGGTCATCAGGCGTACCCTTCCAGCTTGAGTCGGCCCACGACATCAAGCGGGTGCCATCCACCTTGGTAAAGCGAATGCCTTTAGATCGGGTGCCACTGAGGTACCTCACGATCTGTTCGGCTTGCTGGTAATTGAACAACTCAGGCTTCGAGGCATGGATTGCTACCTCCCCTATTGGGCCCAAGACCTCGTGCAGCCCCGATATGCCAACCCCTGTTCTCTAGTGCCCAATCTACAAGCCAAATGCTGCTTTCTAGATGGCACCGGGATCGGGTGATCCGTCATCCGGTCCAAAACCTCATCCGCCCACAACGCTTTTTCATGGAACGGCAAGATCATGGAAAACGGTTTGTCACCCTCGAAATATTTCCGAGTGATGCGTGTCCACAAGAGGACACCCACGATGTGCTGCGGTGAGAACTGCTCTAACACTGATTGCTTACCGGCTCGCACTCCCGGCATCAACCACGGCGAATCGGCAGTAGCTAGACCGGTGCACTGTAGCTTCTCAACTGCCTCCTTGATAAAGTCATCCTGAGAGATCTTGATCGTACGGCCTAACCGACAGTCTTCCTTATCTTTGATGTTCAAGCCTACCACCACTGTCGGTGCCTCTTGCTTAAAGACCCTAAAGGCCTTCTTACCGGCAGCTGAGAACTCCGCTTCTACATCCTTACCACTGAACGCTCCCATCATGTCGTCGACGTGCACGAACACAAAGTCCGGTTTGTCCTTACCGGGTAGCCAACGCCAAAAGAAGCAAGGAAAAGCGACATGAGCCTTAAAGCCCAAACCTTCTAAGAACGGGACTAGCTTGTACCGCCACCATTTGCGGCCCGCATCCGGTCTGCCATGGAGGGCTTTAAGCATTTCCCACACATACCCCGGCTCTTCTAAACCAAATGGTGGAACGATGTAACTGGGGCGATACCCTTGCTCAGCTGCAGACGCCTCGGTGTATGCGGTGCTAACGTCCCACTTTGACAAGACTAAGCCAAAGAACACCGTTAGGGCGAAAAGCATCAAGATGGTAAGAGCACACGGGGTTGGGAAATCAAGTTTCCCAAAATGCCATCCCTGTATCATGGAATACCCCTTGGCCGTCCATCTGCTTTTGAACTTCAGGATCTCTCCCCCTGCCTCTTTGGTGGCATCAACGAACCGGCCTTCACAAATGTCTTTCTTGTCTACTAAGTTGGCTCGGACCCTCCGGAAGCAACCTTTCTCCCAGAGCGTAGCCATCTCCTCGGCTCGGGCGTCGTCCCAGTACCCTAGCTCGTCGGCTTGCTTCTCACTCACCTGCCTAGTGAACGTGGCGGCATGGGCGGTCTCCGTACCGTCGGCAAGGTACTTGACGATCTCCGAGTCCAACATACGGTCTGGGGAGTCGTCATCCTCAAACTCTACCCAGTGGGCTGGTCCGTTCTTCTTCTGCTTCTTAACGCATATGGGTTCGCTCAAGTCTTGCACCTGGCCTCGTCGGACCTTGTCCCGGAAACCCAACCCATACTATTAGGTCTTCTTGGCCCAAGCCCAGCCCCACTGAGTGGCTGGGGTCTCAACCCACCTTCCCTTCAACTCCCCTATTGTTTCCGGGTCGGGCTCGGGGGCCTCTTTCTCGGCTTTCACGGCTTCCTGTTCAGAGGTCGCTTCCTCCACTTCGCCGTCGGAATCGGAGCTGTCAAGCTCCCCCTGATCCGGGGCCTTCTTCCCTCCACCGGGATCGGTCACCCCCACCCGGGGCTTTGGGACAAACAGCTGCTCAATGTCGGCCTCTTCCACTAACGGGTCTCCCTTGAACGGCTCCAAGCTCAGGCCCTTCTTCTCTCAAAGGGGTTGCAACAAAGGCCAGGCCGGCTGGTTGTCGTCAAAGTTCTTGACGTTTCGCCATGGGAACACCCTACCTTCACACAGGATCAAGTGTGCGGAGTACTCCAAACTCAGCCCTGCCCAGGCGGCCATGTGCGTCCGGCTCTCGTCATGTCCTAACCTGCCCTCGATGTGTCTCAAGGAAGTTTATGCATTCCCGCATGAAACGCACTTGTGGTGCCGCGGTGCCATCCTTTAGAAGGAGGCCAAACACATACCCGGCGTTAGCCTCGATTCCCAACATGCCGTACCAAAACCCACCATAGAGGGGTTTGCGTAGGCACCCGGACTTGTCGAACGCCACGGTTTCGAACTTCGCTACCTGTGTCAACTGGTTGCTTGCCGGGTGGTTCACTTTTCCCCCTTTTGCGGCGGGACACTCCTTACACTCTTTTACCGCTTGCTCATGGGTTTTGTCACTCACTATCTTGATCCCGTACGCTTCACTGATGAGGCGCTGCATGCCGCTTCCGGGGCCTCCGAACTTCTGATGAAGTTGTTCACTAGTCAACTCCGTGACCTTAGCCATCTCCTTCCCAAAGAAAGCTCTAGCCTGCCTCAACCTTATCCGCAGCCAGCTCTTGATTGGCGGACGTCACAAAACGCCACACCTTGTCCTTGGCGTCTAGGTAAAGGACCCCGGCCTTAAGCTCCGGGGAAATGTCCGGGATCCAGGCCTTAGTGATGTAGCCCTCTCCCTTCTTGTGGAGAACTACACTGTAACCTTCCTTAGCTAACTGAGGACCGGAGACTAAGGTTTCATCTATGTTGGGGCTAACCCACACACTACCTAGATGTAACCTGTTCTTTCCCCCCTTTCCGTTCACGGTCGTCATGTCTAACGAGCCCTTCTTAGTCACGGTGGTCTCCCCGTTGACCGTGTCTACCCGTTTCATCCCTCGCTGAATGTTGAACAAACGTTGTTCAGCTCCGGCCGGCACAAAGTGCAACGTAGCTCCCGAATCGAACATGGGGTCTTTGTCCGCACTCCGTCCTAGGAGGGCCTGTTCTGCTAGCCGGATACCCTTAGCCATCCATCCGCGTTCGGTTATGAAACGAACTAGGTCGTCAACCGGGTCAGCTTCTCCCTCGGCTTCCGGCAAACTTGCGTATTCCTTCTTTAGTACGCTCTCACCGCCCACCACCCTTTCTCGGACTCTGAACGGCTTAGTACGAGGTTGAAACCCGACGGCACTATTTGCTGCTGCTCCTTCTACGGCCCAATGTCTCGGCCATCTAGGCTTGTTCATGGGATACTCACTCCCTGCGCCCAGTCGTACAACAGCCTAGTCCATTCTCCCCACCGGTTCCGGAAGTCAGCTTCATCTTTTTCTTCCTCACCGCTCAACGCCGGACGATGCAACCGGCGCATCTCCTCTTGCTGCTCTGCCACGGCTCGGAGTCGATTCTCCCGCTCTCCGGTACCTCGGGTAGGACTATCAGGCTCAGCTAAGGTTGCCGTAGACGGACCGGTACTAGTAGTAGGGGTAACAGGGAAGTCAACTTCCGGTCTGCAGGGGGTACCGTCTTAGCATGGGACGCAAACCAGGGCATCCCACTTACGGAGGCTCGTGCCGTCTCAAGGAAGCCAAACGCACGAGCGCCCACTGACCTACGCCTATTGCTTGGGCTGGTGGAGGGCGTAGTCACCGGATTGCTATCGGTCCCGGCGGTAGCATCCCCACCACCGGGGTCTGCATCAACACTAGGGTCGGGATCTATGGGGAACGGCACCCTTACCGGAGCTCTACCCACGTCCCCATCTCTAGCCGGAGACTCTTCACCTTCACGCTCCCCCTCCCCGTCGGATTCCGATGAAGGATCGGCATCGGGCTGCATCTCCGGAGGCTCATCTTCCACGTCCGCCAAACCAGGGTTGGTAGTCCTCCGGGCCAGGCCTCACCTTCACCCCATGTACCTTTTCCCTTTTGGCTTTGAGTAAAGATTTCAGGCTTTGGCTCATGATACCACTACCAGCCTCAGCCGGCTCGGCCTTTGAACCAATCTCAACCTTCGAGGCAGGTACCGCGGACGGCCCGCTCGCCCCTCTAGGTCTACCCTTACTCTCTCCACGGGGGTTGGGTGCTACCGGACGGAGGGGAGTACCCTTCACCTCCTGAGCACGTACCGGCACCGATGCTACGGGCGGGGGCACAACTCCCCCACGAGAGGACCCCACCTCTGAAGTACATATGCTTCGCTTGCGCACCGGCCTGAGTTTCATGTTGGCGGTACACCTTCTGCCATGAGGGTACACCAGACGCCTCCCATGTTACCGGTTGTCGGCTAATGACCCACTCGGTAAACTGTCCGGGTTCACGGGGCTTTGCATAGTGGATGATGGGCAAGAGGGACCGGTTCCACGGGACGCCCCGCTTCGCGGCTTCGTGTCTCACAATGGCCTCAACCATTAGGGGATGACTCCCACTTTTGATCTGGGCTTCTAATCCCCGTTCTCCCATCTCGCACACTAGAGCTAGATGATCCCTTCGAGCTATCTCGGCTGCCCACCGGCGCAAGGCATTTTCTCTCTTTTGCTTGGCTCGCTGGTGCTGATGCTCAACGCAATAGTTGCTATCGATGAGAGTGGCTGCCTTAATCCTAAGGCTGTTGAAGGGAGACTCAAGGTCCTTCAACCGTGCTACGCACCGGCGCTTTCCTTCCGCCACTCCATGGCACCGCCCCTCATTCATCTTATCTATGTCGGCGTCGTCCTCAAGCAAGATCTCAAGAATGTTCTCGTCCTCCGGTGGTATGATCGGTTCGGGAAGGTTTGCACCCCCGGGTTTAGCCATGAGGGCTTTGTCTTTCGACTTGCCGGTTAGGAACTTTACCATCTGAGCTAAGGCTACGCCCGGCTCCTCATCCTCGGAGTCATCGCTATCACTCCCCCCTTTTGAGCCTTTTGCTGCCTCGCCCTTCTCCTTCCTGCTTTTGTCCGGTCACTTGCTCCACTTTTGCTTGCCCCCGCACAACCGACACTTCTTGCTGCACTTACCGGCGATGTGCCCCTTTTCGAAGCAATTAAAGCACTTTGGCCCCTGCTCTTCTCGCTCTTCTTGCTTTTCTCCCCCTTGGGGGTGTCTGCCGGTTTGGGAGGGGTCTTCTTGGCTTTAGCCGGATCATGCTGAAACCTACATTTGTCGGCCCATCTACACTCCCCCTGTTTGTCCCACAAGAAACACACCCCTCTCACTTTCCCTCGAACATGGAGGTAGCGGCAGGAGGCCCCACGAGTGCATTTGCCTTCCTTGCTGAAGAGCCAGCACTCGTCCTTGGGTTTCCCTTTTCCGGCCTTGCGAGCTGCCAAACCTTTCTCCGTGGAGCTAGTCACTTTGGCCCGGTCAAACTTCTTGTCTAGCTTAAGGGCACGATCTTGCACGAACCTCCACCAGGAGGCGAAGTCCCGCTTGAACTGCTTACGATTCAGTTCAACCATTTCAACCCAGACTTGCCAAGCTTTCTTCAACCTAGAGTCAGATTGCTTTGGGCCCACTAACGCGTCCTTCACTATTTGTTGCATCCGGTCATCGGTTGGGGCTTGGCCATAGTCGGCCAACCAGTCTCTCCTAGCGTTCAAGTCTACACACTGACCGACGTACTGTTGCTTACTCGTAAAGAGAAAGTCATTCAGTTCCTTCACCTTGTCCTGAACATCAGAGGGGTCAGCTTTCTTGTACCGGGCTAGCAGTCTGTCCCACAGTGCTTTAGGGTTTTGGCCAAAGGTCAGTTTCTCCGGATCAGCTAAGCGCACTAGACTCTTCGCCTCACCACCGAGCATGTCATAGATGATATTGAACACCCTCTCTTTTTGCTTGCTCATCTCAGCAAGTACACTAGATTCATAGGCTATCACCTGTCGTGTCAGTGCGCCAGCACGATCAGCAACCCCTAGTGGCGTTTTGACCTTAGAGGGGTCCGTCTGTCCTCGGGAGGCCCCACTCTTGCTGTCGCCCTCTAAGTCTGAGCCCTTGCCAGTTGACAGCCTAGGTTGTCAGTGCTAGCATACCCACTAGAGTAGAGGTCAGAGGTGTGCCGGTCTTCATCTTCCTCCTCCTCCTCCTTTCCCTCTTCAGTCTCAGTGGTTGGTTTATCTTCGGACTGCCAAAGACCGGTTTTTAACGCTTGACTGGGGTTTTCTGTCCTTCCTCTACCCCCAACGCCTCCTCAAAGTTTGGAGCTTCCGGTTTGGGGTTGGGCATAGGCCACAGGCGAGTAGAACCCTTGGCTTTGTCCTCGAAGTATTCCTTTACTACTTCTTCGTCCAAGTCAGCCCAATCATTCCACTCTGCTACCTCTTCCCAAGCTATTATAAAGGGGGGCACCTCCCTACCCTTAAGCTGTATCCCTAATACGTTTTCGCGATGTACATATTGTTTGTGGGCGTCAGCACCCTGCAGCACTTCCTTAGGGGCCTTAGCATTACAGTTTTGCACTACCTGCCTATGCAATAGGATCCATGCCTCTTTGCCGGTGAATGTAATCTTATTGTCTGTCTTACTAGTAGTCATTTCTAACCACTGTCAGTCTCGAACAGACACACGCTCCGCACACACACTTACACACAGCACACAGCTATGCTCTCTACTTGCCAAATAGAGATAGGGTCACGCTATGCTTACGCTGTTCTGATGGCACAGACACAGGCAAGCAACCACACACACTCCCATACAGAGAGAACACAACAAAGGTCACGAGCAGACTCACACACACAGTACACAGAATAGTGTTTTGCTTGTCCACACCACCCTTTACTCTCTCTCTCTCTCTCTTCAACCTGTTACCACTGACTCTATTGCTCAAACTACACTGAGGCTACCTCAGCTACCACCTATGATAGCTTTCCACCTACTAGCAGCTCTATCTGCAAAGTCAGTTCTTCAACCTACCTAGGTTTGTAGTTGTTTTTGTACAACCACCTAAACACTTACCTTCCGCTCCTCCCCTTGTGTCCAATGCACGGTTCTTCAGAGCTCACGACCTCACCACACCTCTCTCTCACTCCTCACACAGTCACAACAGCGACACAAGGAGTAGATGCGATGATGCAACAATAACTTTGCAATCTAAGCTGTTGTGTCCCGTGGGCAGTGGGTGCTCAGTCCCGCCTGTCACCACGGCAAAGCACAACTGGCCTACCGTTCAATAATAACTTTGCAATGTAAGCTGGTGTGTCCCGTGGGCAGTGGGTGCTCAATCCGCCTGTCACCACGGCAAAGCAAAACTGGCCTACTGCTTTGTACTCTGGCCTTGCAACTTGTTGTGTCCGTGGTAGCGGGTGCTCAATCCCGAATGGCACCACGTCCAACACAACTGGTCACGTCACAGAACTGACACATGCACAACACCAAGTTTAGGAGGCTCAACCCTCCCGCACTGCGACCTGTGTATTGTGACCGGAGGTCTACCCTTACGAGCTCAAAGGAATAAAAAGGAATTTAATAAAAACTGAACACAACAGGTTCAAGGCTAGTTTCCACTTCAAGAGTAGAAAGGGAAGCCAGATATGAACCCAAACAACAAGCCAAAGGGAAAACACCGGTCAAACCGGAGTGTCCCTATGACCGGGTCATCTGACACGATGCGTTACGTCCGTAACATGCACAAATGCCAAAACATACCCTATACAACAACCCATAAGTGCATTTTCCCTTATTTAGCCATAAATTCCCAGTCACGGGAAAACGGCTAAATTTCACGGAAATTCCGTGACTTTTTTTCCAAAAACTTCAAACGGTTACTACATGTGTTGTAGAAGGATCGGGTCAACGCTATTAATGTGGGAGGTTAATCAATATGGATGCTACACAATACTGTAATCTGCATCCCAAAAACCTTCTCCACGCCAGTAAACGGTCAAGTGTAAAATCTAGATTTTAAGGTCCTAGTATGGGATCCAAGCTTCCTAGCTTTTCTCCCATATTCCTTATCCTAATACAACATTAAAACCGGATAAATTAATCAGAACCAGAAATGTGATAAGAATTCATCTTAAAATACATTTAATAACAAGAATTACTTCCAAGAGTAAATTCCCGTAAAGCCCTAATAGCGTAAAAACGATGTAGTATACCGTGGGTGTTACATAGCACCCCTTTCCCCTCCTTTGAGATCGCTCGGATCTCAATTCCGGAGTAATACCAACGGAGACTACATCTCGTATAATCTCGTCAGTACCGGCTTTTTGGGGAATCCCAGCCGACTGTCCACCACCCCAAGAGCTACCTAGCTCGACCCCTGATCAAATCTTATTAAGAGCCATCCAACGGATTATAGGCTTGTGCTTCATGTGGGCTAAGTTCCGAGACTTATTGTTGCCCGAAGATTGTGAATCTGACACTCGACCAGCTCACGTCTTCAACCCTACGCGCGCGATTTCCCCGAAGTCACAGTCCCATAGTCTGACCGACCACCAACCAGACCCTGTCTAATCCGTCAAATGTGAATGGTGCCTTGGCCCTGAAGTCCGAATTGACCGGACCCCAAAGTCCAGCCCTTAAAACGACGATGGCCTTCTCGCCGAGTTCCTCTCCCGTACCGTGTCCGTAAAGTTTTAATGTTGAGTAGGACCCCCAGTACAAATTTCCCACACACTATGGTCAATGTGCGCCCAACTTCCCTTTCCCCCGACCCGAATTCCAATTCCTTCTTCCTTCACCCCTTCCGGATGTTTCTACCCTACTGGCTCGGATGCTTCTTCCCCCGCACCGTTTCGGTAGCGTGTGCACCCCCGATTAGCCTTAAGTCCACCCCGCTCTGTTTGAGCATGTCCCAAATCTTCTGCGGAATGTGCCCATCGTGTAACTCGAAGGGGCAATCAAACACTCCCCTCGGCCACGCCGATATGGTCCA
This sequence comes from Paulinella micropora, assembly GCA_019918135.1. Classification (NCBI taxonomy): domain Eukaryota; phylum Cercozoa; class Imbricatea; order Euglyphida; family Paulinellidae; genus Paulinella; species Paulinella micropora. Next base: position 99,924 of record WBZZ01001954.1, read on the forward strand.
TGCCTCGTGATCCCTGTCCGCCTTCCGTGAGACCGGATCTACCTTGGCATCCCATACTTCCCTATTTGCAGCATCCCACCACACCGGGACATACTCGCGGTACATCCGGTTCTCAACCGTATCTTTATCCCAAGACCGGTAGAACTGCAGCATAGGCGGAAGGTTCTTAAGCGCACTTTCCGACGATCGAGTCTTCCTCGAGTCCTTCGCCAGTCCCACTACCTTCATTACAAAAAGAGTACCCTTGTCCCCCTTTGCAACGAATCTAGTTGGGGGTCTGACAAGATAGAACTGATTCAGAACCCAGTTCATCCCCAGTGTCTTATTACCCTCCTTCCATAACTTGTGCTTGACATCCACCTGCGAGGGCTCAATAGGCTCCTCCGGCTCCGCCTGCACTTCCGTTTTCCTACGCTTCCCCGGTCTACTTCCTGGTTCCGAGTAAATCAGATCATAATTCGCCGCCCGCTTCGCCGCCTCTGTGGGTGGCTTGCGACTCGCATCTGACCCCTTCCCCCCGACCTCAGGCCTTTTGGAGCTCTCCCGGCCGACGCCCTCTTCAGGGGCCCGTGCCTTCCTCTCCCCCTGGCCCTTCCGGTCCCCGGGCTTCCCACCATCGGGTTCCTTATCCGTTACCAACTTAGGATGGTCTTGAAACTCTCCCTTTTCCCTGACGAGCGCTTCCTGGAGCGTCTCGTTTTCCATTAAGAACGGATCGTACTTAATGAGGCGTCGAACATTAACAATCTTGTTCTCCCCCCTGCCTCTTATCCGATAGTTAAACGGCCCTGTCTGCTGCACCACCTGATAGGGCCCCTTCCAGTGCACAAACATCTTCGATGATATGCCCTTCGGAACCTGTGGGTAGTACAACATGGCAATGTACCCTGGCTTGTACGTCACCATAGACAAGTCCTGCTCCAAGGGTTCTTTGCTTAGCTGGCGAGTCTGTTCCGCCAGCCTTGCTTGCCGCACCGCTTGCATGGCCTCCATCGAGACCCGCATACGAACCCCCTAGAGCTCATCCTCGTCCAGCGCCAGCGCAGGTGCATCCTGATATACCAAGTGTTGGGGCATCACCGGCTCCTGCCCGTACACCACCTGATACGGGGATCTACATTCCGCCCCCGCTCCAAGAGCTTTCGATGGCATCGCGTTCATTGCGAACACAAAGCTTGGGACCACCTCCCTCGACAAGAGCTGACTCTTCTTGCAGTAGGTCCTTAGAGCCGACTTGAGCGGCCTATGTACCCGCTCGATCTTGCCATATTAGCCCTCGGATTGTACGGTGTAACGTACTGCCAGTGGACCCCGTAATACTTCGCGAGCCTTTCCATCAGCTCGTTGTCAAAGGCTGGCCCTTTATCTGAGCAAATCGTCTTGGGGACCCCTACCACACATAGGATCCGATCGATCAGCTCCCTGGCTGTCGTCTCCGCCGTCGTGTCCGGCACTGGTATCGCCCAGACGTAATTGCTCGCCCTATCAATGACCGTCATCAAGAACCTATCCTTCGCCGGCCCCACCGGCGGCAACGGCCCCACGTGGTCCACATGCAGGAACTCAAAGAGCCTTTCCAGCAGTGTAAATTTCCCAACCGGGATTTTCCCTTCCACTGGGTGTTTCTTGTTCATCTGACAGGTCGTGCAGCCCTTGACCCTCTTCTTAATGAACTTATCCATCCCTTCCCACCAGAATCGCCTCTTGATAATCCACTGCGTCCTCGGTACCCCCGGGTGATTAACCAACGGGACTACGTGTGACGCTACGTAGATCATCTGCCTCAATTTGGCTGGGACCCATAAGACCCACTTTTCCGGGTTCTTGGCCGTCTCCGGTGTCTTGCCTGTGTACCACAGGAGGCCATCCTTCCATGCCAGAGTCTTGAGCTGTGACCGGATTTTCTCCGTCAACAACAACTCATCCCCCCGCCAAAAAGTACTGGATCAAGTCCTTGTACCCATTATCGGCCCTCTGGCATTGCCTCCATGCTTCCACTGACGCGATACGCACTGTACCGTCCTCTACCTGGATTCCCACTTGAGGCCTGGAATCCGGCCCCGACCCCTCCGAAGCCCTCACCGGCTCTGTAGAGGCCACCTCCGGCTCTGGAGCCGTTTCCACGCCCGGGTCTTCCACGTAGGTTCGGACGGCCGGTGCCGCGTGCCCCTGGCAACAATAGCACTCATGCTCCGCCTTATCCTCATCCAGAATAGCGGCTTTATCGGCCTCGTATTCCTTCAGGCGTTGCACGGCCTCCTCTACAAAATGCTCCGTACAGCACTCTGTTTGGCCAACCTCCCGTTCCAACTGAGTCATCATGACCTTCCTATATTCCCCCCTCTTTGCCTCCATCACCCTAGGCTCCTTTTTGCTAGACCCCGGGTGAGCCTTATTAGCATAGAAGACCATGTTCGCCGGCAAGATTTCCTTTTGATCCGTCCTCAATGCCAAGTCCTCAAACTCGTCCATCTGCTGCATCGCAGCCAGACATGCGGATGGAGTTGAGTAATTGACTCTTGACAAAGAGTCGGCCACAATATTCTTCTTGCCGGGAATGTACTTGACGGTGAAGTCATAGCACGATAGCAAAGCCTGCCATCTGGCCAGCCTGCCCGTGCAATCGTTCGTCATCAACCACATAAGGTTCTGGTGGTCCGTTCTTACCACGATGTCCCGCGACCCCCACAAGTATTCCCTGAGTCTTATAAACGACCAAACCACCGCCAAGGCTTCCCTCTGCCTTGTACAGTAGTTCTGTTCCGCCCTGTTGAGCTTCCGGCTCAAATACATGATCGGCCGTAAGACCCCTTTGTCATCGTATTGCTGTAGGACCGCCCCGATCGCATACTTAGACGCATCGGTGTCCAGCACATACTGCTTATCCACATCCGGCATCATCAAGATGCAATCCTTGTTATACTTGGGATCACGAGTCAACATTTCCTTAATGAACTCGAACGTCTCCTTCTGTTTAGACGTCCATTCTCGCATGTCGCCTTTTAGGTACAGCTCTCTTAACGGTTTGACCGTCTCCGACCAATTCGGAAAGAACTGACTGTAATATTGCGCCAGCGCAGTGAAGGAGAACAACTCCGACCGCGTCTGAGGCCGCTTAATGCCTTCCACAGCATCCCTCTTCTTAGCCGCAATCGCTACTGTCCCGTTCGAGATATCATATCCTAAGTATGTAACCTGCCGGGTGGCAAACTGGCACTTGTCCAAGTTCACCTTGGGACCAAACTCTCTCACCCGTCGGAAAACATCCTGTATATGGGCCAGGTGTTCCTCCATGGTATTGGAGTAGATAATAATATCATCTATGTAACAGAAAGCGTAATCCTTCGCCCTCTGTCCATATTTCTCCGTAAACCCACCTGCCCGTTTATCCTCAAACTGTCGTCCGAGCATTTTCTGCATCGCTGCCTGAAATATGCCCGGTGAGTTCCTCAGACCCATTGGCAATACCTTCCATTGGTATAGCGTCATTCCCACTACAAACGCCGTAAGCCACCTGCTCTTCCTGCTGAGCGGGATCTGCCAGAACCCATTCTTGAGGTCCAATACCGAGTAAAATTTTGCGTGTTTTAACTTGCGCATACAGTCATCGATCTTGGGCAGCGGGTACCGCTGACCCTCGATGATCTTGTTAGCCCGATAGTAATTCACACAAAACCTCAGCGCTCCATCCGGCTTTGGAACCATGTGTATATGCGACGAAATCGGGGAGTCCGAAAACTCCGTGAAATCATCCGCCTGTAACTCCTCCGCCTTCTCCTGGGCAATACTTTCCTCTCTACGGCCCAGGACAGACCTCCTAGAGGCATGCGTGATATTCATCCCCGGAATCTTCCTGAGATGGGCCTCAAAATGCTTGACCGTCCCCGGCCTAGGCGGATCAAAGATCTCCCTCTCCTTAGCCATCACCTTCTGAAGGCTCTCATGATGCTTTTCATTTCCTTTCCAATACGCCCGCATCCGAGCCATTTTATCCTCCCATGACTGGGCATCCTTCCGATCCCTAAGTTCGGGTGCCTCAGCCATGTCCGACCACGCATCCTCCACCAGGCCATCCTCGAAGGGCATTTCCACCTCCTTCTGATGGTATTTGACTTCCGAAAACTCATCCCATTTCCCAAGGTTCGCCATCCGATCCAGAATCAACGCATACTGGATAAGCGCCCTTTTCGTGTAAAACCCTGTGAAGCACGTGAACGCTTGTTCCCGTATCTTCTGAAGGTCACACCCTTTAAGTGAGTTCCGATATGCCAACCCCTGTTCCCTAGTGCCTAATCTACATGCAATCACCAAATGTTGCTTCCTAGATGGCACCGGGATCGGGTAATCCACCATCCGGTCCAAAACCTCATCCGCCCACAACACTTTTTCATGGAACGGTAAGATCATAGAGAACGGTTTATCACCCTCGAAATATTTCGTGAGCAATTTCGCCGTCTCTCCCGAATTCCGCGGACAAAGAGGTTTGTCACCCCACATGCCCTCTACAAAATTACCGATCTCATCCTCCGTTCCACCCGTTGAAAGCCGCGCTTCCATTAGCGGCTCAAACAACGGCCTGTTGTTCTGTGATGCCTTTGCATGGAAGCAGTACCGGTTCTGAAGGAACGCATAAGGCCCCTTCTTACCATCCCTGAACCTGTCCATCCCTGCTCCCATTTCCATGTTAAGTTCTTCAATTGTGCAGGCCATGATCTCAGCACACCGGCCCTGAATTAAGTCCTCCACTGTTGCCTTGTCCCATCGTCGAACAGCCTTCCTAGCCTTTCCCGCTAGCCCGCGGTACTCCGGTTGGAAATCCTTATAATAATTGTCCAACGCTGGGTGCTGATATGGCTTTGGTATAACCAACTGCACCTTAGCGTGCCGCGCACTTGCGTGTGGGTCCTTACCTTTAGTCGCCACTGGCTTGGTAGATGATACTGCGTAAGTATCGACATGAAAGAGAGGAACTGCTGTCCACCCTCTTACCATATCCTCCGCATCATCCTCACTAATTCCATAGTGCACCAAACCCGACCGGCAGTCAATTAATGTACTCATCCTATTGAGCTGCTTGAACCCGATCAGCAAACCTCCCGAATATTCCGGACAGACATAGAACTGAATATTAAAGGACTTACCGGAGTAGAGTTCAATGGTCAAGACCACCGTTCCCGTAACCTCCGCCCTCGCCTTTCCATTCACTCCTTCTATGCTCCCCTTCATAGGCAACATGTTCTTATCCGACCACGCCTTATTGGCTGTTATGAAGCCCGCGCCCGCGATATTAATATTAGCCAACGTATCATTGGCCATATCGCATGCACTCTCCAGGTCCACACAGTAAACCTGAGTAATGCATAACGCATGTTCCGGCATCTCAATAGCCTCCAGGCGTTCCCTCACGTCAGATAGAAGAACAAAACTGTTATTTAAATCTTTCCGATCCGACAAACCACTCTTGATGAATCCTTCATCAAAAGCAGTATGGTTTGATCTTCCGGCCTTCCTTTCTTTCATCCCAGCCGTCCCCTTTTTTTCGGGTTTAATTTTCCTCACCCTCCAAGGCACCGGCTTAGCCCCCCAATCGGGCTCCGGAATGATAGAAACTTTCTTATCAAACCTAACCGTTGGAACCGGTAAAATATTTAAAGTAGGTTGAGATTTTCGCGGTACGTTAGTAACAACTTTTTTTAAAATAATATTAACTTGTCTGGCCTTCCCGGGCCCTACATTTCCCCCAATTGTCACCACGTTTTCCCCGTTCAATCGTTACCTGCATCACAGAACCATCCATTCCATGAGTAGGATCATGACTCCTGTGAGAAGGATTACCCGTCGGAATTGCCTTTGCTTCCTGCCCCTCCGGCTCAGCTGTCGGCAAAGTCGTCTTCGTGAAAGGCATCCTCGCCTGCCACACGACAACATCCTCATCAGTAATCACTGACGTTTCCGTTTCATTTTCCAACTGGTTCTTACCAGTCCGAAATTCCTCCCCCTCCTCAAAGGAGCCTTCCTCCTCTGCTTCGCTCTTTGAAGCTGCCGCAACTTTAGCTTTCTTGGAGGGCCGGCCGCTGTCCTTCTTACCGCCCCATCGCTTCTTTCCCCTGAAGCCCCCGCCGCGGCCACGGCCTCCACGCCCTCCTTTGCCTCCACGGCTACCTCCCTCCCGCAAGGACTTGACCGTTTTGTCATATTCCTCCAGTCGATCCTTAACAAGACATCGAACAGTTTTGTTCTTGATCACCAGCGCGTCTTGATTGCGGATGGCTCTGACTATTGTCCAGATGGATTGGCCATCGTTTGCAGCATTCAACTGCGTTTCCAAGTTCTTCCAATCCGCCTCCTTGTCAGAGTGTAGCCCAAAGCACTTATCCTTCTTCGGGCACCTGTAGCCCTTGAAGTAGTAGTCAAAGCAAAGCTTGCGACTTCCCTTGTACGTGGAACTAGAAGAACCCCCACCCTTTGGTTTTAAGCCCTTCGGGGGAGCGATATGTTCATCGCTGGTCTCTTCTTCGTCCTCTTCCTCCTCCTCCTCCTGCTTCCGTAAGGGTTTTCCATAACCCCCTTTAGCAATAGTAGGAATACGGCGTCTCACAGCCCCCCCCCTGGACTGGATAGCAGCTGCTTTCCAGTTTTTTCCTCCTCCTGTTGGGTCCCGGCTGCAAGCGCAAACGCTTTCATCCCACCCGAGGAGAGTAGCGTGTCATCCCACGTTCTCACGGCCTTCAGGAAGTCCCCCCACATATCTCTAGGACTTTGATAATCGTCCTGAAAAGTCTTCCATGCCGGGGACGCGTCCGTCGTGAAATCGACATTGCCCGGGATTTTAGCCTCCCATTTGCCCTCCGGCCATGCTTTCGTAATGACCCGGAAGACACATGGATCATGCTGATTGATCCTCGCCATGACATGTCGGATGAAACGTTTGAGGCTGATGAAGAACGCATTGTCCGTCTTATCATCCTCATCCCTTTTCTTGATTTCCGCGTATCTCCCCTCCCATGCTGCGTATTTTTCCACGGAAACCTCAATGGCTTTCACCACCTCCATGAGGTACAAGAGATACCGGTACAAGTTCTCGTAAGCCTGCTCCGTCGCTACCAGCAAAATCACAGCGTCCGGCACCGTAGCCGTAGACGTCCTGAGCTTGGTAGTTGCCAGTGCAGCCGTCTCTGCTTCCTTTAGCAGATCACGCAGGCTCCTGTTGGCATTAGTTGACAACGAATTCTTTTCTGTCATCAACTCCAACTTCCCCATGAAGCCTTCGATATGGATTAGGTCATACACGTCCGGTGTCTTTTTCCCCCACACCTTTGTGTCCTTCATCCATTTTGCTTCCTTCATCTTGTCCTTGGCAGCCTCCCAATTCTTAACTGCCTTGCCAAAGGCATTGGCTGCCATAGGGAACACCTCATCCTCGAAGAAAGTCTTCGCCAAGGCCACGTCAAAAGTATCCCCTTTCGCAGGGTCCTTTCTGACTGAGCTGTACCATTCCTCGCTCCAAGTGTCCTTAACTTCAGTCCCTGTCATTAGGAACTGGACATCAAAAAGCTCAGAAGGGATAGGAGTTGGATAATAATCCTCATCCCCATTCTGAAACCTTGCATGTCCTACCATCTGCAGTTCATGGAGGTGCAAAGACACGAATGTCCTTGCCATCATCCTCCTAACTTGCATAGGTACCAAAGTTTTGAGCTTAGGTTCACTAGGTGAGTAGCCAGTGAAAGCAAAAGTGGCTGAATGCCAACCCCATTTTGCCAAATCACTCGACTCTCGCTTCATCATGTCGTAAACCTCCTGATCCCTAGGTCTGTCTTTGTACTTACTTGCCAAAGGGACAAAGTGTTCCAAAAACTGATGTTGTTCTTTGGAGCCTACAATGTAGTCTGCTGCTACATGTTGTAGAAACTCCCCAACAACCTTTCCTTCCAACGGTTGACAACACGGATCCCTGTAAGGATCATATGCAGTCGTTGTTGCCATGTTGATTTCCTAGGTGTCAAGGTCCAAGTTTCGAGATCAGGGTTCTTCCCTGTTTCTCAAAAACCCTCCTTACCACCTTTTCCCTTTTCCTTTGTTTTTAACGACTGAAAGCACTGTCTCACACAACCAGTACCCCCGTACTGTTTGTCGAGAAGCTACTTAACACTCTCGCCAAGGCACAGTCAAGAACAGTGATTGACCCCTAAGAGTGCGTCGTTCAAAATTCCTAATTTTGATTTTCCTGAGTTCGAAAAAGGCAAAGGGACTCCAAATGTATTGTGACCGGAGGTCTACCCTTACGAGCTCAAAGGAATAAAAAGGAATTTAATAAAAACTGAACACAACAGGTTCAAGGCTAGTTTCCACTTCAAGAGTAGAAAGGGAAGCCAGATATGAACCCAAACAACAAGCCAAAGGGAAAACACCGGTCAAACCGGAGTGTCCCTATGACCGGGTCATCTGACACGATGCGTTACGTCCGTAACATGCACAAATGCCAAAACATACCCTATACAACAACCAATAAGTGCATTTTCCCTTATTTAGCCATAAATTCCCAGTCACGGGAAAACGGCTAAATTTCACGGAAATTCCGTGACTTTTTTTCCAAAAACTTCAAACGGTTACTACATGTGTTGTAGAAGGATCGGGTCAACGCTATTAATGTGGGAGGTTAATCAATATGGATGCTACACAATACTGTAATCTGCATCCCAAAAACCTTCTCCACGCCAGTAAACGGTCAAGTGTAAAATCTAGATTTTAAGGTCCTAGTATGGGATCCAAGCTTCCTAGCTTTTCTCCCATATTCCTTATCCTAATACAACATTAAAACCGGATAAATTAATCAGAACCGGAAATGTGATAAGAATTCATCTTAAAATACATTTAATAACAAGAATTACTTCCAAGAGTAAATTCCCGTAAAGCCCTAATAGCGTAAAAACGATGTAGTATACCGTGGGTGTTACATCTGTACGCTTCGGTGTCTGCCTCTCTGTCCCTGCCTGTCCACCACCTTGCCCTTGTACTGCACTGACACCAGCAGAGCAGTGCGTGGGTAGTATCTACAGTGATCAGCTGTAGCCACACAATCAAAAATGCGCACTTTCCTGTAATGTGGTCACTTAAGGTGGACCCCTCACCCGTTTAACGAAGGTTCTCCTCTGCGATCAGTTGCACAGATTACGCTCCAAGGCTCGATAACCAGTTGGAAGAAAACACTCGCGACTTCTACAAACAGCGACCGGAACTCGGGGCGTCCCCCTCCTAACGGCTAACTGCTTCCCACGCAAAAGAATTTAACAATACTGAACCGTTGAATTCCCGCCAGTCTAACTGACGACGTCACACAAAAGATGTACCTCCAGAAAATGACCCACGAAACGGCCTGATATAGGCAATAATGGTAATGGTAAAAAGCTAGTGCCACCAGTACCAGAAAAGGTACTCTAAATGACTGTAGTAATAACTAATAATACTACTAACCGTAACGAATAATGCTAACGTACCAAATAGCAATACGTGCGTAGTTGAGGGGCAAGGTCTAATGAATTGTCCAATAGTCTTTCCCGTTTGAATTTCCGTCACTTCCGACTTACGGAGGCTATCCGGAACTTTACGCGAAGTGATGATTAATTCGGTTGCGACTTATTATAGTCATTATAGTAACTTGAATTTCTTTCATTATAAAACATGTCTTAACTTGAATTTCTTTGGTTGTAATATTAATAACTTCATATACTTCTTACCCTGGCAAAAACCATATGGTACAATATTAGTATAATAATAACATTAGCTAAGCAGTTATTTATGTCATAGCACTTTTGAAAATTTCATGATTTATTGAAATCATTCAGATCAGTGGGGGGGAATCAGTGCAAAACCGTCTGCAACACCTTATCACCACGCTTTTGCTTCCGCAAAAAACCAGCAAAAACGGCGCGCTCTGGCGGAGCCCCTACGCGCGCCACCTATACCTGAAGTTCTTAGTTTTTAGCTACTTGCGGGTTGGGTAGGAGCAAGTTCGAAAGCTCTCATCAAAAGCTTTCTACAAACCATGATGCAGATTGCAGATGCGAAGCTTGGTTGAGAACAAAACGCTTGAAGTCATTGTATCCTTGTACTTAAGAACCTGTGATTGCCTTAGCTCGCCTTCTAACTGTTCCTGTGATCATCATGACTCCGCCTTCACGTCAGGGATTCTTAGGTGCCACGTGTCTGCGATTGCAATCGCATGATGGCCTGCGATAGCGTCCCTCGCTTCCTTTTTCAGGAGTGGCACGTATCCAAGCATTTGTATTGGTATATGCCCAATAAATTGACGGAAAGTATCCAAGGGATTGATGATCGATACAATGTTTTGTGGGTGATATTAATCAATGACGACGACGGCGACAACAACAACAACAAAAACAAAAACATGTATGTATGTATGTATGTATGTATGTATGTATGTATGGATGGATGGATGGATGGATGAATGGATGTTATGTATGTAATGTATGTAATGTATGTATGAATGTATGAATGTATGAATGTATGTATGTATGTATGTATGTATGTACGTACGTATGTATGTGTGTATGTATGTATGCATGTATGTATGTATGTATGTATGTATGTATGTATGTATTTATGAAGTTATGTTATTTATGTATGTTATTTACCTATGATGCATCTCTGCTGAAATGTAGTATATGTGGGTATTTATGCATGCATGTACATATGCAACCACCGAATATATTTTCTTCAT
>WBZZ01001955.1:27500-32500 GCA_019918135.1 Paulinella micropora
GAACTTGACCACTGGGCTATCACGGTGTCCATAATAATAATAATATTAATAATAATAATAGTGCTTCTCTGTCAATGGCTGATGCATTTCTGCACATGCGCCTCCATCGTCTCACCCGTGAGGGGAGTACGAAGAATTGACGATAAGCTCTAATGACACCCCCGCAAGGGCAGTTCCAACACTTCCAGACGGGCCGGTATGTTCAATGAAAATACTGGTCCAGAAATAGACCGGTATGTTCAATGAAAATACTGGTGGCACCGACGGGAATCGAACTGGCGACAGGGCCCAGATGGTAGAACTTGACCACTGGGCTATCACGGTGTCCTATAATAATAATAATAATAATAATAATAATAATAATAATAATAATAATAATAATAATAATAGTGCTTCTCTGTCAATGGCTGATGCATTTCTGCACATGCGCCTCCATCGTCTCACCCGTGAGGGGAGTACGAAGAATTGACGATAAGCTCTAATGACACCCCCGCAAGGGCAGTTCCAACACTTCCAGACGGGCCGGTATGTTCAATAATAATAATAATAATAATAATAATAATAATAATAATAATAATAATAATAATAATAATAATAATAGGCTTCCTCAGACTATAGCATCAGATCCAGATCCTGGACATGTGCCTCCATTGGTCACCGGGGTCAGCCGATCCCAACGCATTGTCAGAACACCAAACAGACAAAGCAGCAACAGCAACAGCAGGGGCAGATGGGGGCTGTGAAGTGCATGAAGAGCTAGATGCGAGGGTGTCAGCTGAAGAGAAGAACTCGGAGACACTACGCTGCGCTCCCGAACCCCTCTCTCTAGCCAGGACGTCCACACTGCGCGGACGGCCGCGCCGCGCAACATCAACGTCACTTGGGGGAGAGGGTGGGACAGAAGCTGATGGAACCTCAGTGAGGTCAATCACCTCCTCGCCCCCATCCTCCACCCCAAGCTCCTCCCTTTTACCCTCCCTAGCAGACCAACACTCAGACATATATGATCCAAACAACACATCCAACTTTGGAGGGGGACGCAACGCTGTAACCCCTAACAACGCAGCAAGCCTAAAGTTACTGTGGAAGCGCGACTTCCCCTGAAAAAGCTTACAAAACAATCGTGATTGATCCACAGGCGACATATCATCCCAACCCTGCCGCACAGAGCCCTCCCGCTCCCGCCCAAGCAACACATCCTCCACCACAACCTCACCGCCTACGACCTCACCACCCTCCTCACTCCCTCCATCCCCCTCAGCACCCCCCACAGCCATGCCACCGAGCCTCTGCATACTCAGCAACTGCTTACGTCCCGCTTCATGGGGCAATCCCATAAGAAGTGCGCAAGGGACTCATTGACATCATCATGACAACAGAAGCAGCGAGGGGACATGCCACTGACCAACTTGCTGCGGTACAACCGAAGGCGGTTGTTGCAGCTGAGCAACCTTCTCCGAAGCAGATTATAATGCGCATCATCAAGGGCTACCCATCTTGGGAACTCCTTAGTTCCAAAGACTTGTCTTAGGATGATCGCAGGCCATCAGTAAGATCGCTGCCTGCCTCTCGCTTGTCCCACATCAGTTGCTGCACCATCTTGACGTCCTGCTGAAGGGCCCACTTGTCCACAGTCGAACTCCAACCCTCGAGGTCCTTCTCTGAGCTATTTAGGAGCTCCTGAAGCCCTTGTTGTAGATCCATTGAGTCCCTGATAGCGCCTTCGGCCTCCGCAGTCCAGTCGGATTTGACTTGAGATGCGATGACAGGAAATCGCTCCTCCGGTAGAACACGCAGCCGTCCATAGAACTTCAGTTGCGCCGCCCGCCGCAAACGCTCCGCACTCAAAGAGCGCGCCAGAAAGAGTGTAATCCACTTGCTTGTCTTAGGGCTGATGCCGAGAATCATCCTCATGGGGCGCAGCATTGCTGCCTCCAGCTTGGTGAGCTGCGATACGGGGGCACGCCAGACATCGAAGGCGTACTTCAGCTTGGCCCCCACAAGTTGATTCCAGCACATGAGACGATACCTAGCTTGTATCTCACCTGCACACCACAAAGAGTACCAACCTGCGGTGGCGACTTCAGTGACACGCGTAGCCCGCAGGGCCTGCTCCTTCCACTTCAGGTCGTCGGTGATAACCACTCCCAGGTACTTGTACTGACTGGTGACACAAAGCTTCTGGCCGCGAAACCACACCACGGGCTCACCTCGCTCCCTGATACTTGGTCGTTTCGCCTTGCTCGACGTGTAAATGGGCATGATTTCCGTCTTGCCGGGCTTCAAGTTGACTTCCAGCCGGTAATCTTCCGCGAACTTGGCCACAACATTGACCATCTTCTGGAGCTCGGTGCGACTGTGAGCGATGAGGGCCACGTCGTCCGCGTATAGAAGTGCCTTGATGTCGTTCAGCCGCTTCAGATCCGTGATCTTGAGGGCACTCGCCAGCCGATCACACAGCTCATCCATAAAGACGTTGAAGAGTGTGGGAGAGAGAGGGGACCCCTGTTGGACGCCTACACCCTCCAGTACTTCGGGGGTGAGTGCTCCATCAACTAGCACTTGCGACGAAGTCTGCTCGTAGCACCTGCGTAGCGTGCGCCAGAACTTGCCCCTTACACCCAGCTTCCAGAGCCTCTCACATAGGCCATCTCTCCAAACAGACGGGAAAGCCTTGCGTAGATCGACGAACAGGACATACGACTCCCGCTTCTGCCGCTGACGCCCCTTCAACCTCTGCCAAAGGGTAAAGACCTGATCCGTAGTGCGACGCCCCGGGCGGAAGCCTCCCTGCTCTGGACGTAGCTTATCCGGGCCATCCACGAAGAGCGTTAGACGAGTAGCTAATAAGGACAGATACAGCTTACCAAGGCAACTAATAATCGAGATATCCCTCCAGTTGTCAGGATCCGTAGGATCCCCACCCTTGGGGATATTGACGATGATTCCCTTGCCCCAAGCTTTTGGAGTCCTCTCGGCTTCTCGAATCCAGTTGAAGTACTGCGTTAAGTAGCCATTGATGTAGGCGCCGCCATACTTGAGCATCTCGTTCTTCACTTTGTCCTCGCCACAAGCTTTGTGGTTATTCAGGGCACGTTGCCTTGCAAGGACCTCCTCTTGCGTGAACGGCTTGTCCAGATCTTCGCAAGTGTCTTCACCTACTTCGTGCTCCTTCATAGCCCGGGCCACCTCATCTCTGAAGCGATCGTTCCAGTGGAACTGCCGCTTAGCTTCGGCTTCCTCCCACTCCAGCGAGCCTGCTTCTGCACAGCACTCCACCACAACAGCCGCACTTGCCGGATTTTCCCGTGGCTTCACCGAATTTTTCCGAAATTCCTCCCACCGAGCGACCTTTTCCGGCAGCGTACACGCCAGTGAGCCATCCTCCCTTTGCACCGGCGCGGAGACCTTCGTTCTGCGTGCCCCGCCAAGCCGCTTCGCGAGTAGCCAAAAGCGCTTTGAGGATTGCTCGCGTTGACATTTGACCGCTTCTTCCTGCACTTGCTTGAAGGAGGCGGACTTCTTGGCCCGAGTTGCCTTCCGAATTTGCTTGCGGAGCCGTAGCCAATTCAGACGGGCTTCCGCATTCGATTCATCCCTCCTGTATGCTGCGTAGGCCTCCCGGCGCTGTTGAATGAGCTCCTTTTAGCTCCCCGTCGAACCAATTGTTGGTGAAACGGGGTTGTATACATCTGGAGCCAAGGACCCGGTGCGCCGCCATTCGGAAGGACTGCGCCACTCGCTCGGTGACGTCATCTACCACCCGTTGGCTGTCGGCACCACCCGATAGGTCAAGCTCAGGCAGCTGATGCACTCCAAGCTTCTGTAGGCAATGCTGGAATACGTCATCGAACTTGTCGCGTAGATAATCCAGCGCTTGCTTCGCAGCGTGATCATTACCCGAGACACCAGCACCAATAAGCTTATCAACACGAAAGGACCTGTAAGGTTTCGCAGCCCGCTTTGGTCGGCGCTGGCCGATCCACGTCAGTTCGGCCCATACTGCCTTGTGGTCCGTATCAAGATCATCTTCGCATACTCCGAACTTTGCTCCAGATGCCAAGCCAGGCGACGCGCAGATGTAATCGAGGAGGTGCTTGCCTGTGCCCATGCCGCGCTGCTCACGCCGGGACCACCAGTAGGACCCTTCCACTGGGCACGAGAAGCCGCTCAGATTTCGCAGGCCCGTAGCGACGAGGACAGCCGCGAGTCTCTTGCCGTTCTCCGAACGTACCGGTGCTCCCTTATCATCGACCTCCCCGTGCTGACCGACGATGCCCTCCTCTTTTCGGCTGCATGCCGGCCCGAGCTTCGCGTTGGCATCCGCCACCGTGACCACAAGACCTTTGGCTCCAAAAAAAGCTATAGCTGCCTGCCAGGCCGCATACGCCTCTGACGACTCTTCTTCCTGCGTTTCCTGGGGAAAGTAGCCGTTGCCCACATAGATATCCTGAGCGCCGGTAACACCCGAGGCGATACGCAGCCACACTTGCTGCCGGTGGTCGACGGGGGCTGACACCAGGTTGCAATACGGACCAAGGAAGTTAGCCACCGCGAATAGAACCCCACCCTTGCAGCGATTTTTCTCGCTGACCTCCGCAGGTTTTCCAAAAATCCGGAATCCATCCAGGCTGCATTTGGAAAGTTGCTTCTTGCCCATGCGGTGCTCCTGAGCCCCGATGACTAGCCAGCCCTCGTGCTTGTAGAATGATGCCCATTCCGCCGTGCCTACGTTGTCGTATCCCGTTTTACCCTGCCAGTTGTGACTCGCGACGAGTAGCTTGAAGCCGGTATCGAACTGCTTGGAGCGGTGCTTCTTGGCTCGTTTCCGGACCCGACGGCCGCGCTTGGCTTCCGCCCCCTCTGCAGGTGCTTGCGCAGGTTGGTCCCCCACTGCACTGGCCGCCGAATGCAGGGGCACCACATGCACATCAGCACACTCAGACACACACTTAGGTGCATCGGCAGCCAATTCCGAAGACACCACCTGCACATTCTTC
>WBZZ01001955.1:40000-120000 GCA_019918135.1 Paulinella micropora
TTGTACTCCACATGAGAGTACTTGCCCATTTCCTGTTCCCGCTGAACCTCTCTCAGCATCTCCCGACACTTCTCAATCGCACTCCGTGCTTCCGCGATCGCTCGTAAGCGAACTCCTAACAGTTCACACGGTTCCCACTTATCAGGCGGAAACAACAGTTCCGTCGGCGTGTTTAACGCCCGTCCATAGACCACCTGATGCGGACTGACACCCCGCGCGTGTCCGCCTAACGACGCCGAAGCTAAATTGTTGACAGCAAACGTGAACATAGGTACCACATATACCCAGTTAAGCTGGCTGTTCTTACAATAAGTCTTCAACGCTGCCTTCAACGTCCTGTGAACGCGTTCAATCTTACCATTCGCCATTGTGTTAAAAGCAGTCACAT
Organism: Paulinella micropora; assembly: GCA_019918135.1. Lineage (NCBI taxonomy): Eukaryota > Cercozoa > Imbricatea > Euglyphida > Paulinellidae > Paulinella > Paulinella micropora. The sequence goes on from WBZZ01001955.1 coordinate 40,389, forward strand.
ACTGCCAATCGAACCCAAAGAACTTGGCAATCCTTTGCGAAACCTCATTCGCAAAACTCGTTCCTCTATCCGAAATAATCCTTCTCGGTATCCCAATACGGCCGAATACCTGATCAATCAGCGCCGCCGCTGTCACTTCCGCTGTCACATCCGTAACAGGGACAGTAATGACATAATTGGAAGTTCGATCAATAACCGTTAAGAGATATTTGAATTTTCCGTTCCCGCCTCTGGAAAAGGACCCACATGATCGATATGCAAGGTATCGAAAATATCCAGAGTGATATCATATTCACCCTTAAGCCCCATCTTCGGCCTATATGGCAACTTAGCCATCTGACAATGAGGACAACCCTTCACAAACTCCTTAACCCGTTCTCCCAGGTTATTCCACCAAAAACGTCTCCTTAACGACCACGTCATCCTTTCCACCCCCGGGTGGCTCTGCATAGGACAATGATGCGCCGCAATTAACAAAGACGTTCTGAGTTCCTGCGGAACCCATAACAACCATCGATCCTCCTCATTGGTATATACGCCATCTTTTCCCATATACCAAAGGAGTCCATCCTTTAGTACCAAGCACCGTTTGAGTTTCCTTATGTCAATGTCCTCGGGCCTTGCCTGTGGATTGAGCAGATGTTCTCTCAACTCCTTATACTCCGTACTTTCCTTTGTGAAAGTCCGAAAAGTTTCCACCGACGCCAGTCTGACTGCCGTGTCAGTTTCCAACTGGAATCGAACCTTTTCCGGATGTGCCTCCGGCAACTGAAAAAGATGTTCCTCCTTAACTTTTTCTTCATCCTCCAAGTTAAGGCACATCGGGCCCTTCGGTAACAAGACCGCGTTAAAGGCACCCTGCCTTCCTTCCATAACATCCTCCCCCTCTTTCCTATCCGCGGTCCTTGCTTCCGCCCATAGGATATCCTCACACGCCTCTCTCGCGATCGGCGAGTAACAGCATGCACATTTGTCTCGTGCCGCTACCTCGACTGCTTCCAACGCAGACACTTCCTCGCTGCGCGTGTCACGTTGATTGTTATTATGCGTGAACGGATGATACCAAAGCCCCGATGGCAACTTGGTGTCTTCCGCTCCCTGTTCCTCCCAATCATGTAGATCCACATCATGACCCATGATTGCGAACACCGCCCCCGGCGTTCGAAATTCAAACTGTGCCATTCGCACCTCCTTGACCGTATTACGTCGCTGTAAATCATCAACGGCCTTATCCTTCTGTCCACTCTTGTCCTCATACCGAGAACAAAAATCAGGGACAACATTCCTTTTGCCCTTGATGTAATGAATGGTGAAGTCATACTCCGCCAATTCCAACTGCCACCTGGCCAACCTACCTGTATGATCTCCAGACATGAGCCATAGCAGGTTATGATGGTCCGTTCTAACCAAAATGTTAGGAGTACCCCACAGGTATTCCCGCAACCTCTGGAAAGCCCACACTATAGCGAGTGCTTCCCGCTGCCTTGTGCAGTATTCCTTTTCCGCCGGTATCAGCTGCCGGCTGATGAACATAACGGGCCGCAACTGCCCAATGGACTTGTCCATCTGTTGAAGCACCGCTCCTACCGCGTACGAAGACGCGTCAGTGTCGAGCACGAACTGTTCCTTCCAGTCAGGTAACATAAGAACTCGACCTCCCTGCCTTGGGTCTTTAGCGATCTCATCCTTGAGCTCCGCTGTCACTCTCGTGACTTCCTCCTGCCATGGGTCGTCCCCGACCCCTTGCTTCAGGAATTTCCTGACCACCGCTACTCTTTCCGCAAACCCCGGAATGAATTCACCATAATACTGAGCCAGCGATATAAAGGAATGTAAGTCCGTCCGAGTCTTTGGCATCGGCATAGACGCTACATAGTTCCTCTTTTCATATGCAATCGCACACCGACCCTCTGAGATCTCATATCCCAGGTACTGTATCTTTCTTTGTGCGAAGTCACATTTCTGTGCATTCAAGCGCAATCCAAACGCGCTTATACGTCGCAAGACGTCCTGCACGTGTTCCACGTGTTTCTCCATACTCTCTGAATAAATGATAATATCATCTATGTAACAGAAAGCATAATCCTCCGTCGACCCAAGACGAACCACCGTCGCCTCATCGTCGTACTCCTTCCCAGCATCTTAGTCATAGCATGCTGAAATAGACCCGGAGAGCACTTAAGACCCATCGGTAATACCTTCCACACGTATGTAGTCATTCCGACCATAAACGCTGTGAGATACCGACATGACTCATTAAGAGGGATTTGCCAAAACCCGCTCTTAAGATCAAGCGTAGTATACACCTTCGCATGCTTGAGCCGGTTGATCCCCTTCCTGAGATCTGGTACCGGTGTCTCGATCTGCTTCAGAATCTTATTGATCCTATAGTAATTGATACACATACGTAAGGACCAATCCGGCTTGGGCGCCATACGCACAGGTGAAGACACCTCCGATAAGCGTGCCTCAATGATGTCCTTCTCCAAAAGCTCCTGAGTGATTTCCCGAGCCATCCGATCCTCGTGATAGCTCATACGTGACGGTCTCCTGTGACCCACCACGTCTTCACCCAGCTTCCGTCCAAAGCTAGCCTCGTAACCCCGAACAGAGCCCGCCTCAAGAGGCCCAAATACCTCCATATTATTCTCCAAGATACCCTTAAGGGCATCTCGCTCCTTCATAGTACCTTCCCAACTACTATATTTCTCCGCAATAGCCTTTTCCGCGGCTATCCTAGCCTCCTCAATCTCCTTATGAGAGGCCTTACGTGATAACTGCGCCACATCCTCCATCGGAATAGGCCGCTCATCCTCACGTACCATCGTCCCATGGTACCTAGTTTCCTCCTTGCCTCTCCACTGGGCAAGCTGTGCCACATGATCTATGATAATGGCATATTGCATTGCATGCGTGCGGTGATATATACCCGATATCCAAGAGAAGGCTTGCTTTCTCACATCCGCCATCTCACGTTGCATTAACATGGCCCCATAAGCCAACGCCTTCTCCTTCGTCCCCAATCGTAAAGCCAAGACCAGCTTATGGCCTCTATGTGGGATCGGGACCGGGTCATCAATAAGATGATCCTCTATATCCTGCCACCACATTTCCGTCCGAGTTCCCACTGGGATGACTATAGTGAAATCATCCACCGATAGCCTGTTTTTCAAGACCTCCTTAATGGCCTTGACTCCCTTAGGGAAAAACAAATTATCATCCCAGTGACTCTTCAAGAAGGCTTCTACGATCGGCTTAGGCTGCTTGACCGGCAGCTTATGTTGGGTAACATTCCAAACCACATGAGACGTCGTGGTGAATGCACATCTATATAGACATGCTGATCACCGGCATCCTCCATGCCCGCAATCGTACCCCGCAACAATTCCGCTTTTGCTGCGTAGAGGTGTTCCAACCTCGCGTCTATCGCGGCCACTACCGCCTCATCCTTTGCGGAATCCCTACAGTCCACGTTCACGACCCTCACGTCGCGTGGGTCCCTGTAGGCCCAGCCAAAGGTTGTGGTCATGACATATTCCGTCTCCTGTATCTTGTCGTCAGAATTGTCAGCAACCACACTTGCTTCCCCAGAGTCCCCCGACTCTACTGTGCATACATGGAAGAACGAGGCTGTTACAGGCTCCTGAATGTGGGGTGTGACCGAAGGCTCCGTGCCCTCGGACACCACCTTTGTCCACCCCCAGTCAGCGCGCATGACTGGTGAGACACTCACATCCAAATCGTGCGCTACCGCACATTGGCCTTCCCGCCGTAAAGGTTCATACGGTACTACCTCGTACCGCGGAGCCACCTCGGATCCACCGTACTGCACCACGTTCAGATCCGTATAAATCCGAGCGTGCATTCGTCTGAGGCTCCGCAGCCCCAACAGGAGACCACCAGCAAAGGCTGGGACGACCCAAAACCGATGAGAGAAAGACTTCCCGTCTTTCAAAAGGAACGTAAGCATGACTGACCCTGAGACCCCGGTCATGCCTCCCACTCCCTTGATCCTCAACCGACACGGCCGAAACCCGTGTCTAAACCATGGTTCCCTGCTCCATAGTTCAATAAATTCCTTCCCGAGTACATTCAGAGATGCCATTGTATCATTGCCCACAATGCATTCCTGCTGTACATCCTCAATAAAAATTTTAGTGAATAATAAAGGCAATTCAGCTTTCCCCGGGCCACACCCGTCCGCTGAAAGTGCTTCATAACCACCAAAATATTTACTATCAAGCGCCTCCGACGCTAACTCCACATTAAGGTCCGTGCCTTTATTCATCACCGGACATAGAGTGTCCCTGTGACTATCAAGGTCCTCAACCTGCTCATTCTGTCCATCCTGGCCTTCCAAGGCCACCGCGTCCGTAGCTTCCTGGACTCCCCGCGTTACCACGCGTGTCCTATCATCAAATCGCAGGTCATGAGTAACCATGTCGCCTCCGTGGCCGACAGGCAACTCACCCGACTTATTTTCCCTCCCGACCTCCGAGTCAGGCGCTGGGATTGCCTCCTGGGATCCCTGGCCCCGCACTTGCATTAATGCTTTGCCCTGCACATTCACCAACATGTCCACTAGCGTTATACCAAACGCCATACCCTGGACTTGTTGCTGCGGAGGCATCTGCCCTCCGACGGTCCCCTGACCGCCTCCCATCGGCATGACAGGAGCAGGCAAGATTGGTGCTGGAGGGATGTAAGACTGTCCCCCATAAGCAACCACCTGCTGCTGTGGCTGCCCCTGGTAGAACTGCTGCTGCATCGGCTGCCCGTAGCCTACTGGTAACTGCTGCCCCGGAGCTGGACCCGCATAGTAAGCACCTGCTCCCGCCTGCTGCATATGCGATGAGGGAAAAGTTCCCGCACCCCCCCCATACACATTTGCATTAGGAAAAAGGGAACTACCCTGATTGCCGCCCCACTGCGGGCTCCGATTTGAGTTGGGACGTTCCCGTGAATCTGAACGCCCTCCCCGACGTCGCGGTGGAGATCGATCTCGGCTCCGCTCCGGTGACCTATCTCGATTCCGTGAATCGCGTCGTCCTCGGTCGCATCCGCCACGAACATGCCCTCCTCGATCGTATCCTCGTCGATCTCGGGCTTCATCCCTCTCGTCGTAATGACGACCGCCCGATACATGAGTGACCTCACGATCACTACGACGATCTCTTGACCTTGAACGACTACGTCGGTTGTCAAGGTGCCCTCGATCCGACCGATCGCTCGAACTAGACGACGAGCTCGACGAAGAACTAGCAGCCGACCTTGCTGAGGACGCATCCGATGACCCCCGTAAATTCCATGAGGGGTCCACGGATTCATTCCCGTGCCTGCCCGGGATATCTCTTCCCATAGACGCCGGTGCGTCGCCGCCATCTGAAGTGAGAGGGTTCCATACCCTGAACTTTCCCATTCACCCTTCAAATAAGGTGCCTCACCAGGATCCGTCCATCCCTTCTGATCGTATGCCTTCCGATCACGATCCTGAAGGTTCTTGAGCTCCTGCGAATACTTATTCGTATTCAACAAGCCATGGAAGGGACCCACTGGATAGTCGTAGCGTACCTTCCTCAAGACTTCCTTCTGCACCGAGTCATCCCAGCCTTCAGGATGAAAATTCTGGCAATTGCTCTTGCACATGGCTCCCGATTTGAGCCACAAGGCTCCCGCCTTCTTCATGCACAACGGCCTATGCACCCTGGGGTTGTAGTATGACCTCTGGAACCGTTGACGACCTTGCCCCGGCCCCCTTGGGGTCTCTGACCATAGAACTGAGGTCCCCTGCGCGAGTACCCCTGGCCCCAATAAACTTCATCCCCGGGCTCAAATGGTCCCGCACCATCCCCTCCCCCCTGGTTCTGATTACCTTGAGTGAGTCCCTGACCTCGGACCCGACCACTTCCACTCATCGATGATGGTTTTCTGGACTCGACGCATGACTTTCCCCAACACGTCTTCATCCACGTTCCATATCTCCGGACTGGCCTCAGGGGTAGACTGTCCAGTACCCTTGAGGTATTCCCATACCTCTGTGTCCGTCTGAATCTCTTTCGCCATCTTAATAAAGACTTGATTGTTCAGATCGAACAATGCCACAGCCGTCAATTTGAAGGCTTCTGCAGGTGTGAGCATAATCACCATGTCCATTATCCTCTGGAACATGTAGTGGAGTACAGGCTTCTCATTCACCATCCACTTGACCTCCGCCTGCAGCTGACTGACCTCCTGTGACTTAGAGGCAAAAACATGGTAGCCCATCTTCTCTGCGAGCATCAGACCAATACTATCGACACACATGGCGTCGAACCGAGTAGACTGCAGCTTTCCCCAAAAAGCTGCCCACACCTCGCTTTGCATAAGCCATTCGTTGTCCACCGATGACTGGCAACGAAAGAACCTATCAGCCACTATTGCCACATCCTCAGGCGTATAAATGTTAGCTGAACGACAGACCCGACGTACCTCTGTCAGCCACATACGAAGCTCAGAGATATGCCTAGGAATTGCAACCTTCTGATTGTCCAGAGCAAAAGCCTTCTGGTCACCCAGAAGGCGGTCCACATCCTTCTGGTGACGTTCAATAGTACGACGTCGTTCCTCGTCGTTCTTTTCCATCTTACGGTTCCATGACGAAACCGCAAGCTTTCGTCGTTCTGCCTGGCCATCCCAAGCCACAGCAAAATGATAAAAAGCTTTGGCCATATAAACGATGGCATCCACTACCAGCAATCGTTCCAACGTGACGAGACTTTCAGACGATCCCGCTGTAGCCCAAGTGGGCTTTGTCCCTGAGACTGCCTTGTCCCAGAAGCCATCCATTGCGTCGAAAATGGGCGTGAACACGTCGTCTATTGAGAGCACTTTAGCCCCAACACCACTCTTGGGCCGAAAAATAAAGTTGCCCATTGCGTGCACAGTGGGTGACACTCTGGCCCAAACCTGACTGTGAAACTGAGCAAACTTTTGCACTTCAGTCCATCTTGGATGCCCTTGATCCAAGACATCCCAAGACTGCCAACAGCCAACCAAGTCGTAGACAGGCTGTCCGTGACGTTTGACAAAGTCACGAGAAAGGTCTCCAGCCATGGCTGTGGTGCCCCAGGCTTCAGCTTGGACTTGTCCCAACCTCGCTATATTGAGATCGACCATTCCCTCCGTTGATGCCATCAATCTGGACACATCCAGCCTCTCAGGCGTCCAGTAGTGGGTCCCCATGCCCACAGCTTCTGCAATCTGAACCACCATCTCTGCTGCCACCATAACATTGGCCACTGTGGTGCGTCCGATCACAAGTGTGTCCCACACGTTCCTCGTCGAACCAGGCGAGATAGCATTAATGCATCGTCTGACCGTCTGCAATGCCTTTGTGGACGGTAACTGGTCCGCCCAACTATCACCTGTGAGACGAAACTGCCACATCGTCTTCAAATCGTCTTCCAGACGAGCAGAGATGAAGTGCAAAGAGGGAGGTGTTCCCCCTGTTGTCGACGAACTCGACGCTGTGAGGGCTCCTGCCCCCATAAAACGTGTACCAAGAGAGGAAGGTACCAAAGACCCACCCCCCCTAGTATACGCTGGTGTAGAATAAGGGCTGCTTGCTGTCAACATCCTCCTCCTATTCTCACGTGGTAACATATCCGAATGAGAAAAAGAAGAGAGATGTGAGAAAGCAACAAATGACACACACAGCACACACACACAACTGCTCCACACACAGCTTATGAGTTATGCTGGTGACACCTGTTTCCTCCAACCAAATACAAAACAAATGTGCGTGCTCCTACACCTCACACACAATCTGTTTCTATCCCTCTCCCCCTAAGGAGAGCTCAACTGTCTAAAGCAAAACTTGAAAAAGGTCAACACCCTTTTCTGTCGGAAATTCCGAGGTGTCAAAACCTCAAGAAAAACAAGGCAAGAAAAACGTGAGAACTTGAGCTTTTCGTGAACCTCACGAAAAGCAAAAGCAAAACCCCGTTCAATTTTTGTTAGTGGCTCCAGATGTAACCGGAACAGCTACTCTGACACTTAGTCGTACCTCAACTGGAGAGGGGCAGACCAAGCATAAGAGTCAAGTAACGACAAGCCGGACAACACTTGATGCCACTATGTAATGTACGGGCCGGCCGACAGGTATAATATTATCAACTTGGACTCAAACGTTGATTAGGTAATTACCCGGTCACTCACGGAACTAATACCTTTGCACTCCGGTTTGCTGAGAGACTCCCGGCGTTAGAAGCCACGATGCCAATCGACACTTTTAGTCCGCAAATAGATAGCAGAACTGACAAACTCAAAGGTAATAACGAAACTGAAATAAAGTCCGCATGATGTAATCATTACACAAATGTTATTGTCCAATCCTGAATACAAATATAGACCGTTACGTCCGTTACTCTAGTATTGACTAGAATTACACTGTCATTCGACTATACGAATAAATTACTTCCCACTCACAAAGTAATTACTAATAGTAAACGTAGTTATCCTACCAACGCTCCCCCTTACTAGTTCCGAGGCTATGTCGATATGCAAATTACTAATCAATACAAATACGATTAACAACTATTGCAATGCGATAATGGCCGCCATTTCAAGTTATTAATAATACCGAAATGATGTTAAGTCACAAAACTGATAAATTGTCATTCCTGTTCAGTCCAACGTTGCCGCTTCTTTGCCAAATTGACATCTCGAACTCGTCGATTGAAGCTTCAGCTTAGGTCCTCCAAGTCGATCAAATTAGTACGTTATTGAATTACAGTCCTGACTCAATGAGTCACATATAATTAATTAAATTCGCCATTCCGGCGCCTGAAAATAAAAACTACTCGTCGTGAAGACCGCTTCTACGGCTGATGTCCTTGTTCCGCTCTTGCCGCGTTACACGATCGATGGTTGTGCTTCCACACGCCTCGCGTTCGCGCTCGACTTTCACTTCGACGGGAACATCGCCTCAATGTGCCGCTCAACCTAGGTGATGTGCGGAAGGCTGCACCTAGTGCCACAAGAGCGAGCATGGCTAGGCTTTTGAGCTAGCTAGGAGGCTATTATAGACGATAGTCTGCCCTGTCACGCAGTGCTAGGACCTCGTTGTGGGTGGGAGACCAAGGATCTTGCCACAGTTGGGTCTGGTCGTACCATGAAGACTCAACATGAGTAGTGGACGTGCGGAAGGCTACCACTGCTAACCCCCATATTTAGATATAGCTACCCCCTCTGGCCTTCTTTCTTGGCCTTCTTTCTATCTATCTATCTATCTCTATTGATTGTTGTGCCTCTTTAGGTAGACTTGTCCTTCTTTATAGTGCGTACTCTTACGTTCTATCGCTTGCACGTCTACTTCGCACTTGTACCTAAACTACTCATCATTTATCATCTATTCACATACCCTGCTTTGATATCCTTCTTTACTCTTTTCACTCAATATGGTGTGTGTGTGAGAGAGGTTGTCACTGTGTGTTCTCTTCTCTAGTCTGAGGTTTGGTTCTATTTAGAGTCAGGACCGTCAGGCTGCGGAACTGGGGAGGATTGTTATGTGTTTATGCATTATAAATAATAGGTAGTGTAGGGGAGAGTGAGGGTTGCTTGCTTGCTTGCCGGTTTCCTTGCTCGCATGCTTGCATGTTTATGTTTGCATGCTTGCTTGCCTGCTTACTTACTTGCTTTCTTGCATGCTTGACTGCTTGCTTGCTTGGTGGGCAAGGGTAGGGTGATTTCTTTTCGTACATAGCAACGTTACGTCATTTTGCGAGTCATTGGTTGGTATTTTCTCGTAATGACTACTAGGCATGATGCGCTGCGTGCCTCTATTGCTATGCTTATACTGCATTCTGTTCTTTGGGCTTATTGTTTAGTTGTACATGCCTTGATATGATAGTCTGTTGTATCTTTTGTTTACCACAATCACTGCCTCAAGCTACTGTTTTTGTGTCTTGTGTCAGTGTGGTATTCACTGTGGGACATGTGTGCTTAAGGTTAGCCAATTACAGTTGTAGTTCTTTGTTTTGGATGATTGTTGTCTTGTCTACCCTCACTGAATCATTGTTGTGCTTGCGTGAATAAGGACAACTAACAGTGCTGCTTTACTGTTGTAGTTAGTATAGTATCTTGCATGATTGTCTACTCACTTGTCTATGTCATGTACTTACTTGATGGCTTGTTTCTGCTTGTTGACTACCTGCACGATTGCTAACTTACTTGCCTGTTCGCATACTCACTAGTTAGTGTGCTTACTTGATGGTTTGGTTCTGCTCGTTTGTTTACTTGCATGATTTCTAAGTTGCTTGTCTGTTTATGTATACATGAGTAGCAGAGTAGGCGAGTGAGGTGTTTGCAGATAACTTGACGACTAGATGAAGTTGGGGATGTTAGTAGTTTGGATACTTATGTCCATGCTTTATTCAGTCTGTATCGTCCATCCGTTTTTGTCACCCACTACATTTCTCCTCTGTGCTGCGTTTGATATACTGTGTACGAATTATGTAGGGTGGGTGATGTCTCATGGGACATTGATGTGTGTATCTACGACGTTGAACTACTTTGTATTCATTTTGTGTAGTCCAATTGTTGTTACATACTTACATTTTTTGTCTTCGTTTTGTCTGTCATCTGATGTTTGTCTATAACGTGACACCACATCATTATTCTGCTTCCTCCCTTATCACTGTCTTTCTCTATTGCAGTATGGGGGATTAAGGAATAGGTGCTGTAGTGGAATGATATTGCATGAAGTATTGGATGTTAGTTTAGGGCAGTGCGATGGACAGATAGAAGTGGCTTGGACATAATGTGTACGTTGTCGTTTTGCCTTCCTATCCTATGATTGTCCTAAGTCTATCATCTTTCTTAATGGATTGTCTTTATGAATTACCCTTATCCTTGGACTCCTAGTGCTATGTTTCTATTACAACACCCCCATTTTATGTGTGTGCTGCACGAGCCATGCACATGATAGAGATATAGTCTGTGACAAGAGATAATGACAATGATTTGGTGATAGACCCTTTGTTGTGATGGCAGAGAGCAAGTATTAGCATAGTAAGGTTGCCCTAGTGCTGAGCTTATCTGCTGTCTCTGAGAGCTGAGAAACTAAACTTACATTTCAACTCAGTAGGTAGTCTTAGGATTACATAAACTCTTTCTTCTGTCGATGTCTGTCGATGTCTCTCTCTCTCTCTCTCTCTCTATCTATCTCTCTTCTTTCCCCCTCGTATTATTCTCGACTGCACAGCATCGTCAAAAGAAAGCGTCGGTCTTCTATATGTCCTTCAATATGGTATTGGGTATATGTGCATATGTATATGTATATATGTGTATATTATACATATATATATGCATATACATATATATATATAATACATATATATATATGTAATACATATGTACATACATACATACATATATATATATATTTATGTATATAGACCTGTCCATTCGTGTATTAAATACAAGCACAGAAACACAAAAAAAACACACACAGGAAGACAGGAAACACACACAGGAAGCACAAAACACCTTTGTTTTACAAAAATACGACAAACTAAGCAGACTAAGGAAGATTAGACAAAATAACGACAAAAACCCATTTTATTTCATAAAAATGTGTATAAACTTCGTTTATATGGTTTTTGTCGTTATTTTCTCTAAATCTTCCAAAGTCTGCTTAGTTTGTCGTATTTTTGTAAAACAAAGGAATGTTTTGTGCTTCCTGTGTGTGTTTCCTGTCTTCCTGTGTGTGTTTTTTTGTGTTTCTGTGCTTGTATTTAATACACGAATGGACAGATCTATATACATAAATGATCATCAAAAACAAAAACGGGGAGGGGGGCAACGAACGAAGTTCGTGGGAGTAGTATAATATGAAATTTACAAGGGTCGTTTTTCGTGCCTTAAAACGACCTCATAAATTTCATTTCTCTTCTCCTATTGATTTGGCGCACAATCAATACAAGAGCACAAAACACCCCAAAGAGCCCCCAATCTAGCACTGAGAGAAAAATATTGTAAAAGAAAAATTTCGTCTTTGATATAGATGGATGGCAAACAGAAGAGAGCGGAATATGTAAAGGAAAGAAGAAAACAGAAATATACATGTGTATGTGGTAAAGTAATAGGGATATATGGAAAATATCAACACGAAAAATCTGACTTTCATAGAGACTACTTCGCAGAGAAAGAAGAGGTTATGATAGGAGGACATAAAGTTATTCGTATAATTCGTAGAAATGACGACATGGAAAGATTATAAAAATCACTCGTGATTTGTTATAAAATGTAAAGTCAAATTCAAAGAAATTGACTTGTTCATTTAAAAGAAATAAATATTATTACTTATATAATATGTCTTCTATAATGATACAAGCGGACAAGGAATCGAAAGAACTATACAACTTACATTTTCCAGAAGCATTAGCAGACGATAGAAGGATTAAGAAATACACTAGAAGAGAAACGCTTCGACGATATAGCAAAGCCTTTAAGTTTTGGGATGAACAGAAAAACAAAGCATTAGAAGCTCCAACAATGTTGAATATTCATAAATGGCAAATTTGCGAAGAAGCAATTGCACAACTTAAATTAAGGGTGATGATTGTATTAAATAATAAAATGTAAAACCATTTAAAGAAATAAATTATATTACTTATAATATAGATATGGGGAGACACAAGAAATATCTCACACCCGAGGACAAACGAAAGGCTAACTCCGAAAAGGCGCTCGCATATTACAAAAGAAATAAGGATGAAATTAATCAAAAGAGGAAGGAGCAATTAAAAGAACGAAATAGAAAACTTAAGGAATATGAAGAAATGAAGGCGAGAGGAGTATAAAAAAAACAAAAAAACGAAAAAATGATTTTTTATGAATTTCATGTTAAAGGTAAGACAATCTTATATATAAAGGTAAAATAATTTAATTTATTTTCATTATTTTTATATCCTCCCTAATATAAAAGTAAAATATGCCACCACCGTTACCGCCCAGACCAACGAAGGAAAATGTAGAACTAGCGAAGGTAAGGGCGAATTTGAAGAAAACTACAACAAGAGAAAACAAAAGGGAATTTAAAGTAGTAGAGTTAAAATCTAGGCGAGACAATAGATTAAACTCTCTTACATACGAGAAGCAAGGATTAGATATAAACTTTTATGATACTGACGCATTAGAGCGAGAGGTTCTACTTCCTATACTATTAGATGCGAAAAGAAATGGTATGACAGGAAATGCGGACGTTCATATTACTTACATAACCGACCACGAAGAATTAAATAGATATTATAAAAAGAAAACATTTAATTCGTTTCAAATAAAAAAATATGGTGCTTTTATTGAAATGTTGAATGAGTTTAACATAAGCAATATTGAAGCATCAGGACTAGCTTATGAACGGATTATTGAATATGCTAAGGTAGTAGTAGTTCAAGAAAACGGAGGAGGATGCTATGAGGGAAAATACAAAAGCAAACAAACGAAATATGAGGAAAGTATATTAATATCTCCCGCCAGCAAAAATAATAATTGCTTATTCTTCCTTTGTAAAGACATTCTCAATATGCCACTTATTAATAGAAAAAGATGTAATGATATTAGAGAACAATTCAATCTTTCTAATGATTGCCCTATACCATTCTCTACAGCCGTAAAAATCCTTAATACTTTGATAAAAGAAGGAAAGACATATGAAATAACAAATGCCTTAACAAAAGAAACTATAAGCACGAACAACATCGGAGAAGAAGCGGATATTATGATTTACTTAGAGAATAACCACTATTTTGGATTAATTAAAAGATGTAAAAAGAAATGTGAAAAATGCCTGACTAAGTATTTTACTAAACATACTTGTAATCCAAAAGTTATCAATTACGCGAATAGAGAAATATTAAAGAATGGAAAGAGACATCTAATAACGAAGGCTCATAAAGAAAAATATAATAATAAAGATGAACTTCTTCATTATGACCTTGAAACTTTTAGAAATAACACTCTTGCTGACGGCTTTGATATTCACGACTGCTATATAGTCGGATATACTCAAGGGACGGAAGGATTTAAATATTATGCTGGTATTGATTGTATTTCTAAATTTCTGGATTTAGTCTTAGAGAGAGGAAGAAAGTTAGCAGTAGAATGGGCTAACAAACTACTACATAATCCAGTCAAGAAAGTAGCAGGAGTAAGAAAGAAGAGAAACAAAGACGAAGAAGAACCAATTTTATATGTGAATGGTTTTAACGGGGCGAACTTTGACCACTACTTCATTAAACAGGAATTAATAAGAAGAGGTATCAAACCAAAATCACATATGATTAATAACGGCTCAATAATCTCTTTACAATTTGAAAATATCAAAATGTGGGATATGTGTAAGCATACTCAGGGGACGTTAAAAGAAAACTTAGAAAATATGAAATGTAAAACTCTTAAAGGAGATTTTGACCACGACAAGGCATCTACTTGGGAAACAATGAGCGAAGAATTAAGAAATAAGTGTCTTGAATATTTGAAGTGCGATGTTATGGGGTTAAAAGAGTTATATGACAAAATAAACACAGAGATATTTGAAAAACACTCAGTGAATTTAACTTCGTACATTTCAACTTCAAGCCTTGCTTTCAATATCTGGAAGAAAATGATTGATGGTAAGCACGATGTAAGACTCCCAACTATTGAACAAGAGAAGGCATTTAGAAAAGCGGTTATCGGAGCAAGAACATATCCAAGCAAAAAAAGATTTATTTCAAAACAATACAAGGACTACTTAGCAGGGAAAATCACATTTGATGAATTAACCGATTATTTAGTTGATGCGGATGTCATATCTTTATACCCAACAGCGATGCTTAATTTATTTATGGTTGGAGAAATTAAACTGGCTATCGCACCATTTGATTATAATAATCTTCCTATCGGTATTTACAATGTTGATTGTATCTCACCAAAAGACATATTACATTCAAGAATAGGACAGAGAAATAAAATGGGCTCATTAAAGTGGAATTTAGCCGATATGAAAGACCAATGGCTCACAAGTGTTGATATTGAAGATATGATTAAGGAGGGCTACGATGTAACAATTCATAAAGGATACTATACAGAAGAGGAAGAACCAGTATTCAAAGAATATATATTAGAAATGTTTAAGGCAAAAGAAAATAGCGAAAAAGGCACACCGCAATATTTACTAGCCAAACTATTTATGAATTCGTTATACGGAAAGATGAAACAACGACCTATCCCAACAGAAGCAGAATATATTAAATCAAATGAGGAGTATTGGAAATTTTGGACGAAAAATTATATATCTGATGTGGTTGAATTCAAAGATAAAGACTGAAACAAACTTTGGCACGTATCTGGAATTCCTAGAAATGAAGTAATAATTGAAGAGAGTATTACAAAACCTTCTCACTACGGGGCTTTCATTCTAGCATATAGCAGGCGAATTATGTATAACTACATAAAAGAGGCTAATCCAAATAAAGAAATAGAGGCTGATTTCTATTACACCGATACCGATAGTCTAGTGTTGCATGTTAGGTTTGCCAAACTAATCAAAAGACTTGGTGATAAATCTCTTGGCGGTATAACAGATGACTTAGGAGATTGTTGTAAGATAATAAGAGGAATATGGATTGCTCCTAAATTGTATATGTTAGAATTTACAACGAATGAAGCCTTTCTCCCTTACCTTACTAAGAATGACTTGAAGCATAAAGACAAAGGTGTTCATATAATTGAATGCTACGAAAACGAGGGAGTAAAAAGAGATACTACCACCTTAGAGGTAAGGGGTTGAATTCAAAGGGGCTAAATCCAGAAGTATATGAAAAGATGGATTTAGGTGAAAGCATTGAAAATGTTAGAGATTTTCAAATGAAGAAAATTCATTTATCACGAAATAGCAAACAGCAAAACATTAACCATTTCAGCATACTTCATACTACAAACATAAAAAAGAAAGTTAATGAGAATAAATGGTGTGGACGCGAGTTTATCAACAAAAATGATAGTATCCCACAAGGCTTCCATATCCGCTCCTAGATTAAAGACGTTTATCAACGAAGCGATGCTCATAAATATCTATTAATTAAATTTTTTTCTATAAAATATATACCATATACTATACTATGACTACCCTTACCAGACTATGCAAGAAGTTTGAACAACTCTCACTTGAAACAAAAATGAAACCTTCATATTAAAAGATATTCAAAAGGTGATTCAAGACCAAATAAATGCAATTGAAAAAAATAGAGAAGGAAAGCCATCCGATATTTTTCCATTTGGTAAGTATAAAGGTAAGAAAATTCAAGATGTTGCTACAATTGACAAACCATATCTTGAATGGGTTATGAAACAGCCTTGGTTTGATAAATTTACTGACATTAAAAGTGAAGTAAAAAAATACATTTAATAAAATTATTTTGAAGTATATATATCATGAGCGAACTCAACACCAAGCAAGACTACTTGAATGAAATTGAAAAATGGAACCTTGACAGCGAAATTAAGAAACCCACTATTAAATGGACAAGGCCTGACATTGTTTCTTTCTATGAGCAATATAAACCAAGGGATGATAATGTTAAAATAGTAACTCCTTTAGAAAACGTGTTGGACGAAGAGCAGAGCACTCCTTTTACGGCTGCTGATTTAAAAGAAACGGTGATTACTGAAATAAAGGCTAATGTCGGCGAAGAGATAGAGAATGCTACATGTACAGAAGAAGGTTGTATATTAAAGAAAGATATTTTTCTTCAATATGGTAAGTATAAAAAAGTGAAAATTGAAGATGTCGCTAAGATTGACAAACCATACCTTGAATATTTAATTCAACAACCTTATTTTAATAACAAAGATGAGGTAAAAAAATATCTCTGATATTTGACAATTTCACTCTCATTCGCTACGCTCATTCTCGTTTATTGTCAAACATCGATGTTTTAGAATAAGTGAAAGTGCGTCAGCACGAAACGCAATTCTAAAATATCATAAACATCGCTTTCCGCTTATTATTTTTTTATTTATTTACTTTTAAACGATGTTTGCAAAACACACGGGAGCGGTAGCGGGAGTGTGGATTTGCAAATATATAGTGGTCTTCTATAAAGTTCGCGATTACATTAATATTGCTACCAGCACCTGCCGACACAGCCTTCTGTGTGAATGTCAAAATATCGCTAGGCGTTAATTGAATGTCATAAGTTCTGAGATTAATCTGCTGTGTTGATGCGGCATTTACATAAATCTTAAAAATTGTCGTTCCGTTGGCGATGGCCGTCGCTTTTGTGTCTGTATCTACGATTGAAGTTGTGGCATCAACATCAGCAAAACCAGCCCCTGTTAGCGTCCCATTCAATACCATTCTGACGACATTCGACTTAGTATCTTCATTTGTAATACTTACCAAGGAAGGAAAGACATTTGAATAGTTGGTTAGGCTATTATTGAATAGTGCTTTATTCCTGATACTTAAAATGGGGCTTTCAGTGATGCTTGTTTTTTTGTCTCCTTCCGCAGTATTTGTAATACTTGTATTAATAATAGTATTTGACCCCTCAATGAATAAACTAGCACTCGCTGTTTTAAGAATTTGTATTCCTGTCTTTGCATCATTTCTCATTACTGCTGTAAAGGGTAATGTCGTATTTCGCAGGCTTACACCTTCATTCGCATTCGCATACTCAATCACATGAACTAATTGAAATAATCCTGTTATGGGATTTTCAATATAGAACTTAATAGCACCAAACCCAAGATACTGAAATTGAATTTGAAATACATTTCCTTTGCTCCAATATAAGTCTGGCATAGCATAATTTCCATCGCAAGGGTCGTCCCAGTCTGCTTGGTCAATATAATCTACAGCACCTCCCGCACAATGTGCAATATTCATTCCTCCTTGATTTTTGTAAAAATAAAATCCATCGTTAAGGTCATTTCCTATTCCAATGAATGAATAGTAATCTTTTGTATCATCCGTCGTCCATAGAGCAGTAAAGCGGGCGAGGACACCTGTTCCAGTTCTATATTTTATTCTCCTTTTACTTACCAATCTAGCATCTGCCGTAGCATCCGCTGTTGTTTTCAATTCAGCCATATTATTCAAAAATGACACAGACGATTTTGTTTCTGTTTTTGTCCATATCCTAGTATTAATGGTATATGGAAAGATTTCCTGTAAAACTGGTG
Source organism: Paulinella micropora (assembly GCA_019918135.1). Lineage (NCBI taxonomy): Eukaryota > Cercozoa > Imbricatea > Euglyphida > Paulinellidae > Paulinella > Paulinella micropora. The sequence goes on from WBZZ01001955.1 coordinate 58,596, forward strand.
TTAATTGACCTACTACTGCTTCGCCAAAAGCGGTTTTTGAATTATTTGTTTCAATATTACCATCGTATCCAACACTGACATTTATAAATTCGCCGTCAGGATTTTCTGCGATTAAGTTTCTCTGGTGGGGCATTCCTATATTGTATAAAAAAATAAATTAACTATCAAAATTAATTATTGCATCACTAGGTTAAGACATCAAAATTTCAATTCCCTTAACAAGCACACTTCGCTGAAGAATGGCATAAGTGTAATGGTTTTGGATAGCATTTGGAGTAGTCGCCGAAAATTCATATCGTCTCTCGGTGTCAAGGCTTAGACCACTCACCTCATAGCCGTCAGTATCCTTATCGCATAGCGGGCGGTTGTTATCCCAAGTATCTACGTGGAACCAGTTGTAATGATAGACATCGCTGTTTAGGATAGCACTCCCCTTCAACTTATCCTTCAAAATCATATAGTCTTCATTCTCAGATGTGTCAACGTCAAATTGTTGGAGACGAGTTCCATCAAGTGTTGTGTAATAAGTAATAACTTTACCATCTGCTCTATTATCATTATCAAAAGAAGTATTGGCACTCTCAGCGCTGTTAAAGACAGATGTATAGATACGACGAATTCTCTCACCCTGCGAGCGGTTCATTTTGATAACAAAATTTTGCTGGGTCGTTTGAAGACTTTGCTTCCAAGCGATAGGATACTCAATCTTAAACGGAAAACCTTCACCCGCAATCTTTTGTTGGACGCCAAGGATGACATTCGGGTCAGTCTCAACAGCAAGGAATAGATTTAGGTTAGAGACAATAGCCCCAGCGGTCGTAGCGGCAGCACCAGCAGAGATAGCACTCGCATCAGCACCATAGAATGAAGAGCGGTTGGTTTCAGCCCACACAATACGCAAATCCAAAATTTCATTAAATCCGATAGTCTTATCCAGTTCAAAAATAGTGCCAAACAGCATACCCAAAGGAAACTTAACATTAATAACAGGGGTAGCAGTATTATCACCACCGCCTTCAAAATACTTAGCCTCCTCAAAAGGAACATTAACAAGGCTATAGGTTCCAGCAGTGCTATCAGCGAGAGCGGTATCATCGTGGCGACGGGCATTAACAAGAGGCACTTTGTAGTATGCTTGAACTGCAGCCTTAAGACCTGCAGTATCTGCCGCATCAGTAATTGTCTTTCTCTCTGCTCTAGTTCCAATTTCAACTTTTCCTGCATTACACTTTTGAAGCATAGCACCGCTAGCCACACCAGCACCATGATTTTCAAGTGCCATAAATTTTTCATACTTCATTTCTGGTTTCCATATCACCTTAGTGGAGTTCCCCACATGTTGAAGATTACACAGATACTGCCCGCTTCGGCTTCGCAATTCAATAGTTTTAATCATAGACAGACAATCCATATATATACGATTGTAGCGACCGCCAGCACCTCCACCAGACGGAGTGTATGTAAATCGCAACACACTCCTCGCAAGGTTCAAAGGTCTAGTAGGAATTTCAAAGGTGTTTTCCAGACCACCAGCAGTAGTAAGTGCGACAGGTTGCGAGCCTTCACGAGTGGTAAGTTTGTTTCATTCATACTTACCAGTGAGTAGTTCCTTAGTCTGATGGACTAATTCTTCTCCGTATTGGACAGGCATTTTTTTCTTTTTTTGACGTAGCGTAAATTAGCTAACTATCTCAAACAAGTTTGAGATTACGAGAATATATAATAGTGTAGAAAAAAAATAATTAAATCAAATATCTTTACCTAGCCTTTAGTAAATTGAAGAATGAATTAAATAAACTAAAATAATTAGTTTCACGATAAACCAATAATGTCATAACGATACCCAAACCATTAAGATTAATTGCTTGGTCGTTTTCGTCTGTCAAGTAAAACCTAAACACATTGTTTGAACTTGCTGACAATGTTTTACCATACTCAGACCCGCTCCCATCATAGATTACGGCACCAAACGGAATTTCGTTGGCTGTGTATATTTCTTGTAGCACGTGATTATCTCCTTCGCCCACTAAGTCAGATTGAAGATACAGAGTTTTTTCACCAGTTAGAATAATTACATTTGGCGATTTAATTAAATCATTAGCAAAGAAATATGTTGAATTTCTATCAAAACCCATAACCTCATGAATACGTGTATCAGCATCAAATATAAACCGCGGTTGAATACCTTTATTCTCTGACACACTGAATGTTAATTTGCCGTCCTCTGGTTCTATGTTGGTATTATTACTGGATACAACATAAGTATAATTATTTGGGCTGTCTGCTGATAACACCTCAGATAGTTTATTTTTTAAGTTGTTCATCGTGTAGTTTCCCTCGGGTATTGTAATTAAAGCCTCATACCCGTCTTCGGATAATGTAAAAGTATTGTAAGGACTGGCTACTGAATAATAAGATTTCGGCACATAAATATGAAGAGTTTTACAATGTATGGGATTGTCTAGTGATTTTAAGTTTATTTCATGTGTAAAGTCGCTGTCCGTGCCAGTTATTCTATTTTTACTATTTATGTAATAGATACCCGAACTTCTTCCTCCCTTATAGTCCATGATATATAATACAAATAAATAATTTTATATGAAGGTGTCAAATCCATATCCATTCTGTGCTTTTAATTTTTCCGCTTCATCTTCTTTTAAATCTGTATAACCACTAGCAAACTTAAAGCGGTTGCCTTTCGCCCGCTCCATTAGAAACCTCATACTATGCCAACCGCAAGTATCACTCGTATCACTCTGTTGTTTAACTTGATTAACTTTTATTAACAAATAACTATCAGGATTACTTCTGTCAATTAGCCGTTTCATTTGTTGTTGAAAGTCTTCCGTTGGTTGGTAAAGCGCTAATGGGTCATACACTTCCACTGACCTGTCTTTATCCAGACTTACTCATATAGCAATCAAATGAGTCCCCACTTGTTTGTGATTATCTAAATTCATAATAAAGCCGTATCGCTTTCTTTTTTCTGGATTTAGTTTGTAGATTTCATCACTGGCTATCGCCCCGAGATACCATCCATATTTTTTCATTATATCATCTATTTCATTAGTCATTAAACCGCGACCTTCTCCCTGCTGTTCCTCCTCTTGCTGTGGTGGTGCTGGTTGGTGTGGCTCTTGCTGTGGCTCTTGCTGTGGCTCTGGTTGCTGTGGTGTCTCCGCGACGCTCGGGGGTAGCGGTTGGGGCATCCCTTCATCAACATTTAAATCCGCTGAAACTTGTTTATCCACATTCGGGTCTATTGTCATTTTGCTAGTTAGAGTATTTACAAAGTCCTTTTTGTTCATTGTGTGTTTCCAATCATTGCGGGATAGATATTTTTTTTTGTTTTTATTGAAAATACCTTATCCATTAATTCTTCTAATGTCTTCGCTCCACTACCTTTTTGTTCAGTAATACCCATAAACTCTTCATATCTAGCATAATCCGCTATTCTTCTTTTCACATTTTGCTCTTCATTTCCAACATCAATATTAAACCTTTTAATCATGTCAATAATCCACTTTGAAGTGTCTTTGTAGTTTAATTTTTTATGACCTTCACTATCTAGTCTCTTTTTTAAAGCCTGTGCTAACTCTTTTATAGTAATGTTTGGGTGATAAGTTTTTGAAAATCCGGATATTAAAAAATGGTTAAATATTAAATGGTCAAAATGCTTACCCTTTTCTTCTGCTTTCTTTTCTTCTTTTTCAAGTTTTTCTTTATATTCTTCTGCTAACTTTTTCTGTTCCTCTAAAGACGTCGCTGTGGCTATAGCCGTCTGAATATCTTGACTGGCTTTTTGTAAGTCTTTACGACTCATCTTTTTTATGAAATTATCTGTATATCCTGCTAATTTAAGTGTTTCAATATCTTTCTGCTTTTGCTTTTTTTCTTCCTCATATTGTTCTTTTGTTTTCAATGGTGCTTCATTTTCTAAATTATTTAATGGCGGTGCTTGTGGTGGCGCTCCAAATTGTGGTGCTTGTAGCGGTGCTTGTGGCGGTGCTCCAAATTGTGGTGCTTGTGGCTGTCCATATTGCGGTGGCATAATATATTGATATTGCGGTGGTGGTAATGCTTGTATTCTATTTTTTCTGTCTTCTTCATATTTTACATCCTCTATGAGTTTTTGCTCCCTTCTTAATGTCCTATTTATTTCTTCCTTTCTTTCATTAATCTCCGCCAGTTTTCTTTTATGTTCCCTATCCATCATCTCTTGTCTTTCCTTCGCATCTGCGTCTCCGCGACGCTCCTGCCTCTTTTTCTCCTCTTCTAAATCATCCCTTGCATTTTTCTCTTTTTGGTCTATCTCATCAATCTTTTCGTATTTCTCTTTTCTGAGTTTGTCTAAGTGGTCATTAATGGCGGTTCTAGTATTTTGCTCAATCTCTGACAGGCTCTGGATTTTTCTTAAGTCTTCCTTCTTTTCTTTTTTCTTTGCTTTTGTGGTACTGCCACGTTCGCGTGGCTTATTGCTCAAGTATTTCATAAAAAGTTTAACGATTTGAAGTGTGCTCATATCATTTGTTTTCTTGCCAAAATTAAGATAATATTTTTTGCCCTTCTGGATAATATAAGGCTTCCCGCTTTTGTTTCTATAAACCCGCGGTGGACGGACTTTCGCCTTTTTCACCTTCTTAATCTTAGCAACCATTTATATAAAAACAAAAAAAATTTCAATTCGTTTATATCAAAATATTTGTTTTCAAAATTTGAGTGCGCCACGTCCGCTCTGCCTACCATATCCAAGTTTCGCGGCGGTAGAGCCTATACGAGACGCATATGGAACCCCGACATCACCAAGCGCATTCGCGGTCTTTGAAATAATCTTGTTATCACGAAGAAATTTATTCACCGCCATTGCTGTTTTACCAACCTTTGCCCAGTTAATCTTACCGCCAGCCTGCCCCTTGCCTCCTTGCTTCTTCTTGCGACCAGACAATCTCGGACTTGTCCGAGATACTTTTTTACCTCCAGCCATGTTGGTGCTTGAGTTAATTGTTCGTTTGCCGATTGTTGGAATGACTTCAACACGAGATGTTTTTACTACCATTATAATAAGTAAAAAAATATTTATTAATTCTAAAAATATTATTTTAATCTGTAAGCAAAGTTAGTCCCGCAAGCGGGACAACTGATTATCGCAAGCGATAAGCAAAGTTTTTGCGTAATTCATCATCAACACTTGAAACATAAAGAAAATTAAATCTCTCCTTTGTTGCTTCGTGGTACTTTTGAAGAAAATAATCAAAATCAAAAGATAAGTCTAAGTGTTTATACACGAGTTCCATTTTATCCTGAGACTGGCTTGGAAAGATTAATAAATAATCTAACTGCTAATGGCTTCTGGCCGTAGGTCGTTCAAATACTGGCTTGACATAATCACCTTTGATTTATAGTGTCTGTTCTTTTTTAACAAATCACTTACGGACTTGTCTCTTAATCCGCTCCCTAAATCATCCAAAACAAAAACAACCTCTGGAGAAATATACTTGCTGGGTCGTTCTTTTGGTGCCTCCTTTATCTGTTTTTCTTCTTTTCCAAAATAAAGAAATTGTGGTTTCTCCATCGGTTCTTTATCTTTGATTTCGCCCTCCTGCTCTTCGTCTGGTTTGTTCAATTTGTCTAATTCGTAATCAATGACATTCACCCCGTCTGATTTAAGAAAGGTATAAATCGCCATTGGGTTGCCTCTGTTCTTAAAGTGCTTTACCATTGCTTTATAAATGTAGTCCTTGTGTATCGTTGAAGCAATAATGACAATACGGGTCTTTCTGTCCGTCGTCCTTTCAGTATTTCAAAGAGTGCTGTCGTCTTCCCGCTCTTCTTTCTGGCAAGTAGAAATATATTAGCATACGGCTCATTGAATAATTTATAACCTCTCGCCTGTTTATTACCTTCACCATCCTGCTTCACAGGCTTAACTTTGACGTTGTTTATTTTCTCCATCCTATATAATTATCCCAAGAACTCTAGGCACACAACAATTCGCCCCGCTAAATTTCCTGTGTCAATATTTCCGCTGTCAGTTTCAAGGACTTTAAATGTATATTGTCCGTCACTCCATCCGACAACACCCAAATTATAACCGAGGTTTGAAATGTTTGCTATATTACTATCCGCAAATGTTCCGATATATCCAATTCTGTCCATATAAAGAATTCTGGTTTTTGTCTCTGTCTGGTCGTTCATATAGTGGATAAATTTTACATTCATTTTGGTGGGTGTGAATGACATTTGGATATTTTTATTAAATGATATGCTTCCTCCAGCAAAATCATTGCTCAGAAAAATAATCTTTTGGTATTTATAGTCAGTCATTTTGTTTTGACACGTCAAAAACAAATGGTTATATTACTGATGATAAACTTTTTAATAATCAAAATATTTTCGCGGACTGCCTGCGACTTTTACTCACGGGTAAGTGAAAAAAAGAATATGAGTTGTGTTTATTGTATTCAAAAAGGTATAGATACTAAATTTAAATGTATTTACAAACCGATGAGTGATTGGTGTGTTAGTTTTGATGAAGCAATGCCTTTAATCTGTGATGGTGATAATAGATGGTATATGACACATATATACGAATGCGCTGATATTTGAAAATCCACACTCCCGCTACGCTCCCGTGAATCTCCGTGTTGGAGATAATTTCAAACATCGTTTTTACTTTTCAAGATATTTATCAACAAACGAAAATGAGCGAAGCGAATGAGAGTGAAGTTGATACATATCACTTCTTTGAACTAGAAGGCGATGGAAGCACTATGCCGATGAGTAGTGTAAGGATGCCTACATAAACATTAGCCTGCTCGCAAGGTAAGTTATTTTTAGCGAGTTTTATTAAGCATATTGTAATGATTGCTATAATGATAGACATTTGAAAAAGATATTTAATCATTCTGCTGTCAGTCGGTCTGTTTTTTATGCAACAGCACGACCAGTTATCCTCCAATTCATGCTCTATCTTTTTTTCTTCATTCTTTAGTTCTACTTCAAGAACGCGAGACTTTAATTCGGGAGTTAGTTCGCCATCCATATCCATAATAGGCGGGGGTCTGTGAAGTCTAGTTGTATTATTGCTGGACATTTGAAAAAACGACTGCTCGTATTTCTGCCAATTGCTTGGATATGTCTTCTATAATAAGCATGAGATTATTATTTTCTTTTTCTAAATTAACTACTTTTTCTGATAAATGTTGAAAAGCACTTATTAATATTGGTATAAAATCTTGGTATGATATTGCTTCTATGTGTTCATCATCACCTATTTTCATTCCAGTATTTGATACAAACTCTGGAAATACTTTTTTAACTTCATCTGCGATAAAGCCAATATTCTTTTTTTCTTTCTTTTCATCGGATTTCCAATAATATGAGCAACAATTTATTTTCATTAGTTTCTCGCAACAATCGCCACATTCTCATGGCTCAATATCTGCTTTCAATCTCCTATCCGACGAACTACTCCACTTATTATCACCCAAAGCAACAGCAACAAATCCAGAATGAGGGTCGTTAGCATTTGTAGAACTCCAAGCATATAAACTTGTGCCACTATAGCCGATATGGCCATAATTCGCACTTCCATCACCTTTCATAACTATTTGCGTTTCGGTAAGATAAGTAGGTCTTGGTCTAATATTCACATATCCATTCGTGCCGATTGTTCTGTAAATATCGCCTTTTGCCGTCATTCCCGCATTTGCTGTAATTAATCCTTTTGCCCATAAAGTTCCATTTGCCCCATTCAATGACATTAACAATTGCTCTGCTGAATTCTCCCATACAAAACCCATTGTAGAATCATTAGCAACCCTAAACCGAAAACTATACGAACTAAAATCATTTCCAGAAACCGCCAAACCATTTGCCAAACTTCTAGTGTTTCCACCTCCGCCAGATGCCGGTATCCCATAGAAATATTCCTTTTGCATTTGTTCCGTCTGTTATTCCCTGAATTCCTATCTTTGCCCCGCTGGTATTCGTTGCCGATGTCAGTGTTCCCGTGTATGTAATCCCCGCATTTGCCGTTATTAATCCACTCGCGGTTGCCGTTGTTGTTGATATACCAGCAGTTGCCGTTAATGTAGTTCCCGTTATGGTTCCAGCGCTCGTTATGTTGTTTGAATTCATATCCAAGGCACCATAAAAACGCATACCACCAGCATTGTTATAACGGACAATATCAGACGAAGCACTTTTATTATCCAAAAGTTTTGAAATATAAAGCCCCGCCCCTTTTACATCAAATGCTACATTCGTGAATAGGTAGCCTCTTTGGTCGGCGGTTCCACTTGAATCAGTATTTAAAGTATATAAAAAAGACTGCCAATCACCCGTTGTCTGAGAAAAGAATATATCTCCTCCGTTTTGGTTTAATATCCGAGCCCCATTATATGTAATATTTCCGCCATTAATGATATCCACGTTATTAAAATCTGCTTGGTTTAGCAAATTCAGCCCTGTTATATCATTTCTTGATCCGTTGAATGTTTTAATTCCTGCTATGGTTTGGTCTCCTGTTAGTTTTACATTTTGCCCGTCCAATGTGTCCGCATACCCTTTTGTCGCTCCGTCCGTCGCTAATGTAGGAGTTCCAAGGTTGGCTATTTTGCTACTATTACAATCTAGCCCCGAAGCATTTACCCAACCGACGATTGCCCCATCAATAATAAAACTTATTTTTTTCGCATTTATTTCAAAGTTATAATTTACGCCCGTGCCCATATCAAGGCATCCGATAGTTCCTATATTGGCTGTGGAGTTAAAAACCACGAATGTTCCTTTTGTTGTCGCATTCGTTGAATTTCCAGTTATTTCAAGGGCACTGCAAAATGTCTTAATTCCTGCTATGGTTTGGTTTCCTGAGGTTTTAACTGCCGAACCATCAAGGACAGAAACATCCACACCATCAACCAGATTTACATTTGTTATACTCTGCCCTCCCATATTTAATCCGCCATTCGCTGTTATCGCCCCACTCGCCGTTAATGTGGTTGTTGATACTCCCGCACTTGCTGTTATTACCTTTGAAGCCTTAACCTCTCCATTGTTAATCCTGAATAATTCGTTTGTCCCGCCATAGTAAAATATATGACTATCAGTTGAAGCATTAACATTTTAAACCAAAGTTTGACTAGCAATACCAAATCCAAAAAACGCAGTTGTTGATAGTGTCCCTCCGTCCCATAAGACTAATTTATTATTGGCTAGTGCTTTTCTATCTATGAAAACACTTTTGCCTGCTCCTACTACCACATTGTCGGTTGTTGTTAATGTTGTTGTTGTTATCCCCGCATTTGCTTTGATTTCATTACTAAATGACTTAGTTCCTGCTATGGTTTGGTCTCCTGTTAATTTAACCACAGAAGTATCAAGGGCGGATACATCAATACCATCAACATTACCGACATTTGTAATCGCAAAACCTCCCATATTTAAACTACCAGTCATAGTCGTCGTGCCATCCTTTGCTAGTTTCGTATCGGTGTATGCCTTCGTTGAGCATCGCCGTCATAGAATGGTGCTGGAAGTCCGCTAATTGCTGTTGTGCCACTAAAATTTAAAACATTGCCAGTTAATGTTATCCCACTCCCCGTTGTAGAAGCAAGAAGTATGGTATGGAAGAACCAACAATGCTTAGTGGATATCCCGTTGCTCCACCTGCCTCCGACGAATAAATAGAATCCGTATTATTGTTGTAATTGAAGAATAACTTACCTGTATTTAATGGATTTGAATCTTTTATACCCAAATAAGTAGTAAATATTTTATTCCCTGTTATGGTTTGGTCTCCTGTTAGTTTAACCACAGAAGTGTCAAGGGCAGAAACATCAATACCATCAACATTACCGACATTTGCTACATTAAAACCTCCCATATTCAAATCTCCAAACATCATAGCAAGACCATCCAATCTAAGAAAAGGTGAAGCAACATTTCTCCATTGCCCCGTGCTATAAATGAGTAGTTGGTTATCGGCTGGTGTGCCTGTAATTAACACATCGCTGTGTGTATTAATTGAGCCGTCCGCGGACACTTTATCATTATTGTCTTCGTGCTCTGATATCCAAGTATCAACATCTTTCGTATTTAGTAAATTAACTCCTGTTATATTCAAATTACCGCCCATACTAATATTGCCGAATTCATCAACATTTATCGGAAATGTTTTATTTACCCAGTTGATTGAGTTATATGTGAGATAATTATTCATCGCTATTGGTGCGGTTATGACCACATCTGTGAGTGTATCAATTGAGCCGATTGTTGTATTTCTCCATTTACCATCTACATCATTATATGTTAAGTATTGCCCGACCACTGGTGCGGATATGTTTGTATCTATGAGATTGTATAGACTGGTTTGGTGCGGATTACTTGTATTGGAGCGGTGTTGAGTTGAAGCCTTAACCTCGTCGTTGTCCCTTACTCGTTGTTCTGTATGGTATAAATTTTTTCCTTCTTTGACATCTGTTGTTGATTTGGTAGATAATCTTGTATCAAACCGCCCGTCAGTGTAATAAAGATTTACTGGGTCGGCGTCTTCTGGCACTCTGTCTGTGTTTAAGCCTACTATATTGGTATTGGTAAGGTCTAAGTTAAGTATGTTTAGACTATCAACAGCCAACTCATTAAGGCCTAAGAGTGATTTATATTGACTCATGTTATATTATGTAATTAAATATTTATTATTTATTTAAAAAAAAATACTAAGATTAATATATTTTAGTATCTTTGTTTTTGAAGTAGTCAAAAACAAAAACATTCTAAAAAATGCCGTCCCCCGAAGCAAGTCGTAAGAATTGGGGTAATGCTGTGGAAGGAATAAAAGCGAAAGCAAAACAACGAAAGATGGAGCATGCTAAAAATGTTTTGGCACAATACCGAAATGCTGTAAAGCAAGAAGACGAAGATATGGAGGAACGAATAAAACAAATTGAAGAAAAGAACTTGGCTAATGATATTATTGCTGAACATGATAATGATAGTCCAGAGGAGAAGAGTGAGAGCGAGGATGAGGTTGATTTCACTGATATCATCGCCGAAAAGATGGGTAAGATGAAAATCAAAAGAGCGAAGGCAGAAACTAAGAGAGCGAAGAAAAAGAAGCCAGATCCCCAGCCTGACGAAAGTGAAGAAAGTGAAAGCGAGAGTAGTGAAGAAGAAACACCAAAACCGAAGAAGGGGAAAAGAAAAAAATCAAGCAGTGTGAGCGTGAAAGTATATAATCAATCTTCAGGTGCTAAGAAGGAAAAAAATAATGATGTTGAAAAATGCTTTTTAAAATTTTAGATATTACCAGAGATAGCGATAAGAATAATAATTCGCATACTCTGGATTATTATAAGTTAATTCGCTTTTGAATTTTTTATAGCCTTTGCTCTTTTTCTATAATTTTTTCTTCTTTCCTTGTCTAAATGGTCTAAATGTGAATATAGCCCTATGCGGTCTTTATAATGTTCATATCTAGTATCTCCAAAATTAATAACCTTACCTTTAGGACTAATGACTTTATATTTTTTATTCTTAACATCGGATTTTGAAAATCTCATTGTATATAATATGCCTGATTTAGACCATAAATATACCATTATTAACAATCAAAATCGTAATAGCCAACTTGAGGACACACCAACGGGAGAAGTAGTTAAAACAAAAGAAGAAGAAGCCCTTGAAATTCACCACCAGAAAAAGAATCCAAAAATATGGAACACGATATGGGTTGATAACCATTAAACCAAGTTTTCTTAGACTTAGCGAATATGAGTAAGATAAAGGACAAGAAAGGAAATAAGGGTTATGCTTGGATCCTTGTTTGGATTGATTGTCATTCAAGCTATTTAATAATCATTCCATTAAAAAATAAAACAGCAAAAGAAGTATATTATGCTTTGAAATCTATACCTTATAAACCAAAGTCAATTACAACTGACAGCGGAGGAGAATATAAAGGTGCTACTCGTGATTATTTTATTGAAAATGGAATTAAACACGATGTCGTTGAAGTTGGCGACCATAGAGCGCTTGCGGTTGTGGATAGAGTTATAAGAAGTATTAGGAGATGGCTTGACCTTTTATTTGAAACTAATAGAAATTTTGACTGGGTAAGTTATATTCAAGACTTGGTCAATACTTATAATCATAAAGTTCATAGAGGAATTCAAGCCAAACCTGTGGATGTCTTTGCTAGAAGAGACAAAAATAAACAGAAAATCACACGTGACAATTTAATTGATGAATTTAATGTTGGCGATAGCGTAAGAAAGGAAAACAAAAGAAATGTTTTTTCCAAAGGCGGTAAGACTTTCAGCAAAATTATTTATAAAGTCAAGGGGCGAAAGGGGTTTAAAATCATATTGAATAACGATGAGTTAGTAAGCCCACGTGATTTATTAAAAACTGATTTTATTAAACCTGTTGATGAAGAAAAAGATATGAAGGAGCAGACCAAAGAAGTTATTAAAGAAAAAAAGACAAAAGATTTATTAAAAAGAGAAGACATTCAACCAGAGAATATCAGGACTTCAAAACGAGAAAAAAATGCAAAAGTAATATTAGATTTATAAGCAAAAAAAATAAAAGGCTTGTCGGATTATAACGCGACATCCTTCGGAATTGAACCCGCAACCTAAAATCTCAATGACTACGCCGTACCCATTAGTCGCGTATACCGATAAGCCTACCAGTGATACAGGGAAAATGGTATTTGAAGTATTTGATATGGACAAAAAAAATAAAAGGCATTTAATTAAGCGGATGATACATCCTTCGGATTTGAACCCGCAACCTAAAATTTCAATGACTACGTTGAACCCATTAGTCTCATCGCCTAATATGCCTACTAGCGACATGAGAAAAATGTTATTTGAAGTATTACCACCAGTATATTTTTTTAGAAAATTCTAGAAAATTCTATTTTCGGGAATATGTCTTTGCGTCAGCCAGTCAGAATCCTGACTAACTGACTTCAGACCAAAATCAGAAAATCAGAATCCTGACTGGACAGGTTTTCAATGGAAGCATTAATTCCGCGAGAAAATAAAACTAAGGATTATTGGATTGAGGATTTTGAAATACGAAAAGTAGGAAAAGAGCGACTCAAAAAAGATAAAATAATATGCGAAGAAAGAATTTCTAAAGCAGATAAAGAAATTGCGCGTCTCGTTGAAAAGAAACAGCCCGACCTAATTAAGGTTGAGGCTATCAATGAGATGTTGCAACGATTAAGTATTGAAAATAATGAAGTAGAGGCAGATAAACTTTTTAGAATGAGACAAAAGAAATTGGAAAAAAAATAAACAAAGAACGCGATAATTTCTATAAGTGGAAAAATGACAATCGTGGCCAACTTTCCGCTATTGTCTTGAATAAAATTCTCGTTGGTATTGAAAAAGAACATTTATCGTTTAATTCTTCGTTTAACAAATACTCCAGTGATGGTATTAACGAATACGTAAATGATAGCATTAATAGAAATATTAAACGAGAACACAATAGAAACATGCACAGAGTCTATAGAACCGAGAGTGCGGATAGCAACTCGGAATAAAAAGACTTTGCGTAATTGGTTTTCTTAAAAACCAAGGGGTTTAAAACCCCTCCCTAATTCAAAGGAATTTCTATTACACATGCTTTTTGGTGTGTGTAATAGACAATGGGAGAGCCTGAAGAATTGGTTGAAGGAGTTGGTGAAATGAACATCAATCCTGCTCCTGCTCCTGCCCCTGCTCCTGCGGGTAAGTCCTAACTCAATTGTTTCTCTTTTTATGACAATGAATGTGGTTGTAGGTTTCTGGAAGACTTGGGGCGAAGTTGAAGAGAAAGCCCCTTATGAAATGAAAAACCCCAAACTAGTGAGGGTTCCTCGGGATTTCGCTCGGCTAGGAAAGGAAAATATAACTTCTTTTCACGCTGAGCGAAAAATTTTCGTTCGCAACCCCGCAGAGAGAGCTGAAAATTATTCGTTTGCTTGGGTTGAGAGAGATGAAACCATGAAAAACCCAAGGAAGGTGGAGGAAATTCTCATCTTTCCTTCGCTGTCAGCCTTGACGAAGAAGGTTGGCGGTGATGAAGGGTCTATCAATTGGGTTGTCCCACTTGAGATGTAAGATAAGTCCATTTTTTTCAAAATGGACTCCATAAGTTTATTTATGTATAGTAAATAAACTTATTTTATTAAAATAAGGGTTTTTTAGGTCGTAGTTTATTTTTTCTTTATTCAACTAGGCGCTCGCGCGGTGGGGCTCTTTAGGGTGTTTTGTGCTCTTGTATTGATTGTGCGCCAAATCAATAGGAGAAGAGAAATGAAATTTATGAGGTCGTTTTAAGGCACGAAAAACGACCCTTGTAAATTTCATATTATACTACTCGTGGGGGGAGGGGGCGATAGCCACGCGAGTAAGGGAAAAAGAAATAATTTTACTTTTTGCTTTTCTCTTTGGACCTTTTTGACAAAAATTGGTGGCACCGGCTCAGCCATAACGATATTATTTTACTCATCAGAATTGGAGGGATTTTAAATATTCAATATTAGGATCCGTTTTTTTCTGCTTCTCTTTCTCTATCTGTTTGAGATATTCTCCTTTGTATTTATGCAATATTACTTTATTAATTTCTCTGTATTTCTTTTGTTGCTCTTGGATCTTATCCTTATTTTTCTTATAATAATCCTTCGTTGTTTATTTATCTTATCTTTATTTGCTTCTCTATTTTTTTTATGTTCTTTAATTTTGCCCTTATTATTTCCCACATACTTTGCTCTATATCGTTGCCTCCTTGGATCAGGGAGACTAAACACAGCCTTTATTTCTTCTATGGTAGAACTCATTACAAAAAACGATGTATAGTATATATTTAATACATAATTCAATGAGTGAATATAAGACCAGGTGAGATAAAAAATAGTCTTGTTTGTAGTGTGTCCAACTCCATGGTCGGCCACGGCCAAGTCAATTTTTATAAGGTCAGACACTTTTTAAGTATTAAATTTCAATATTTATTATATTTTTCTTCTTATTATTATTATCTATTTTTTAACTTGTCCAAGTTGTCCAACGTTTTATTAAGAAATAGAATTTTTTTCTACCTCTCTACTTTTTATATAATAGAAGAAATAAAAGTTTCTGGCAGGCGGGGTCGGCCTCGGACGTCGGACACTCATTAATACTAACACGGGTTTGTCTCATTCGGATGCTTATTATTAACAACTGCTGGCCAAGTGGTTTTAACAACATTTAAGAAGAATATCAATGTTAATAAGATTTATGATTTAAAATAATTAAAATAATATAAACTTGTCTAATATATACTGAAATGTGGAGCGAAGATGACAAGAAATTTGTTAGGCAGTTAAAAGTTGCTACTGCTGAAAATAAAATATATGAAGTTGTGTCTAACTTCTATGATAGTGAGGTGAAACCAAGTGTCGCATTCCATAATGCTATCATATTGCTATTTAGCACACCAACGAGTGATGAAGAGGTACTTGAGGCACTAAAAGCCATATATCCGAAATATGCTATTGTGTATCCTAATTTGAATAGTAGGCGACAAAGACTTTCTGAAGTAAGAAAAAAAGCAATAGAGCCTTATCAAAGTGGAAAAGTATATGAAATGAGCAAACTTGATAAATACTTTAATCTGAATGAAGATGAACGAATTGATATTGTTGAGTGGTATAAGAAAGATGTCAAAGCCAAAAATGAACAAAAAATACAAATTGATGTTCGTGATGTAATGGCTAAAATGAACGATATAATTTTAAGTAATGACCCTTATCTTAAACTACTTGCTTTGATGATAGCATTTGGAGCAAGGCCTGTGGAATATTTGATAAAAGCACATATGAATTAATACCAGATAAACCTTCTTGGTTGCGAGTGAATAATTTAGCAAAGAAAAGAGAAGGACAAACAAAGAATTGGACTGAGAGACCTGTTGTCCTTTTTACTCCTGAATTCGTAATTGAACAAGTAAATTCAATAAGGAAACATTTCAAAAAGAAAAAAGCAGTTATCATTAACAATGAGGGTGTGCTTGATAAACAAAAGAATAATGAACTAAAACAAAAGGATTATTAAAATCTTTCCTTGGCTTTCGGAATACACACAGAAAAGTAGTATGTTGCGGAAACTTTACGTGAGTTTGTCGTATAGTAATTTCGCCAATCCGAAATTGGAGAATTTTAATACCTGGGTTTCAAATGTTCTTGGTCATGGTGATATGTTGACTTCATTTAATGGAAACAGGAGGCTCATTTAAACTGAGTTTAATACATTTACTTCAAGTTACGCATACACAACTTTAATAAAAGAATACTTGCCACAGGTAGAGATGTATTATAGCAAATTACAATATATAGTAATAATTATAAAATGAGAAAACTTTGACAATTTAGTAGTAACAAATAATCAACAATTCTAGTATCATTGGCCACGCGTACTGCGTTGTCGCTTGGCAGCAGGACCCTCATTCAAGCTCGCTGGCGGTTGCTTTCCTCACTACATCTTCACTTTCTCTAGTCCTCTTCGTCTTTCCCTTCTCCCCCCCACCCCGTCCTTACCCTCCTCTGCCTCAGCTCCTATCAGCCTCGGTCGTACCAGGTGAAAACAAACAAGCACCAAATCTCGAAAATGCTGTTCGGTGGCAATGCGTAGCGTGCATGCTGTAATGCCCCCAACGATAGCTCGAAAAAAGTCGGTAATACAACCAAACACAGTCCTCAAGAATGAGAATGATGTCTCGTTGTATTAGCTCAGTGAAGCCAAAAAGGAAAACGGCAACAGACCAGGAATAAAATGGCATCAGGTCCAATCCGGACAAATAATACTGAAAAACAAGCTGGTGCACCTGTCACCAGGAAAAGGTACTTTTTACCGGCTATCCGGGGGGTGATGCCTACAGTACCCCCTCCCGATTTTATGACGGAAATAGCATTTTCGTCATACACCTTCTGATTTCTTTCTGCAAATAGTATGCGCTATGGAGTCATGCCACACAGCGCATCGACCCACGGATAGACGCTAAAAGACGATAAATATATCCTCATACGGCACGTCAAAGCGGATTCTCTAGCATTTCTTGTAAATTTTGAACTCCTTCCCCTCAATTTCTTTTTTTTTTTTTTTCGGCAGTATGTCAAGAACAAACGTACTATTAATAAAAATGCAAGCAACGTGGTGCTGTATTCCCCCCTTGATCTCCTTCTTATTATTATTATTATTATTATTATTATTATTATTATTATTATTATTATTATTATTATTATTATTATTCGCCGAACGGTCCCGTGCTACCAATGGAGGCACATGTCCGACAGGATCAAAGGCCTATTGACTGATAAGTCTATTATTATTATTATTATTATTATTATTATTATTATTATTATTATTATTATTATTATTATTATTATTATTATTATTATTATTATTATTATTATTGGACACCGTGATAGCCCAGTGGTCAAGTTCTACCATCTGGGCCCTGTCGCCAGTTCGATTCCCGTCGGTGCCACCAGTATTTTCATTGAACATACCGGTCCGTCTGAACCAGTATTTTCATTGAACATACCGGTCCGTCTGGAAGTGTTGGAACTGCCCTTGCGGGGGTGTCATTACAGCCTATCGTCAATTCTTCGTACTCCCCTCACGGGTGAGACGATGGAGGCGCATGTGCAGAAATGCATCAGCCATTGACAAAGAAGCACTATTATTATTATTATTATTATTATTATTATTATTATTATTATTATTATTGACACCGTGATAGCCCAGTGGTCAAGTTCTACCATCTGGGCCCTGTCGCCAGTTCGATTCCCGTCGGTGCCACCAGTATTTTCATTGAACATACCGGTCCGTCCGGACCAGTATTTTCATTGAACATACCGGTCCGTCTGGAAGTGTTGGAACTGTCCTTGCGGGGGTGTCATTAGAGCCTATCGTCAATTCTTCGTACTCCCCTCACGGGTGAGAAGATGGAGGCGCATGTGCAGAAATGCATCGGCCATTGACAGAGAAGCACTATTATTATTATTATTATTATTATTATTATTATTATTATTATTATTATTATTATTATTATTCACAGGGAGATCGTAAGTACATTGTCTTTTTTAATGACATACCCTTGTATAAGGCGGATATCCTATGATATAGTATTAGGGGGCCAGTCCTAATAGCTATATCCGAAGTCGAGGTGTATGTACCCGACCCTGCGATATACCGACACAAGTAGAGATTGACCGTGCTCAGGTACGACAGTATATAATTTATCGTAAAAAATAATTTAATGAAAGTTTCAGAGAACATTTCATTTTCGAGAACATCATCCCAGGACTTGGAAAGGGTCATACCCGGGAACACCATCGCTCAATACACTAGCGATCCCCGTATACGGTGTAGTATCATCGTCGATCGACCTTTCGCACTCGTATGTTGCGATCGAATGCCAAGTTATATCACTGAGTCTTTTTAATGTTCATATTGATAACTGATGATGCATGATCAAATCATGATACGCCGTGGGCAATCAATCAGTTTATTTGAGGCGCATAAAGAAAAATAGTTTCTTTGTCACTGCCTTCGTCGTCTGGCGCGGATTTCTTTGCCTGGTGGAGGACCACCAACAAAAGTCAGATCGAACTTTGACTGTTCGAGAATGTCCCAGATCTTATTAGGGATTCCGCCCAACGATAATTCAAAAGGGACATCAAGCACTCCTCTTGGCAGTGTCTGAATGGTCCACGCAGTGTAATCCTTGTCTCTGGGAGTAATTGTATCATCCCATGTCTCGAGACTTTTTGCGTCTTTATATACTGGCAGATAATGTCTTGCCTTTGGATCCTCAACCGGGTCCATACTTCTCCAGAACTGGAGTATCGGTTGTACTATCTTTGCGGCTGATGATATTTTGAGTGTCCGTGTGACACGCATCTGTCGTGGGACCGCCACGACCCGCATCAAGTATAAGTCTGAGAGAGTGTCATCAGCGACATGTTGTTCCGCTGGTCTCATCAGATAGAAAACATTTTTCACCCATGCGATGGTTGCTATCGCATCGCCTTCCTTCCATCGCTCATGGACAATCTCAACGTTGCCCGCGTTTGGGTCAGTGTCCGTCCCCTCCTCCTCCTGGTGGACGTCCTTTGATCTCATCGACCTCATCGCCTTCCTCGGTTGGTCGTTGATAAGATCATTCCGCGCTCTCCTTAGCTGCGCCTCTGTGATCTTCTCCTTCGTTCCGCTATGCTCTCGCGGAGACTTAGACTGAGTCCCCACCGCGCTTATGCGGTCAGTCTTCTCATTGCTGTCCACCTCACTCTCCTCCTTCTCAGCTATCGGTGCCCGATAAGCATCGTCTTGGTCTATGCCAGCCTCCTTGTGGATGGGCGGCACCTCTATGAAATCATCCTTCATCCGTTTTAACGCCTCCTCAACGGATTCAGATTCCAGTAAGAAGGGGTCATACTTAACCAGCCTTCTTACATTCACAATTTGCACCTTCCCTCTACCCCTGATCTTGTAATTCAGAGGTCCCGTCTGTTCCATAATCTGATAAGGTCCTTTCCAGTGAGTGAACAGCTTAGAGCTGACTCCCTTCGGGATTTGAGGATGGTACAATAGTACAATATCCCCGACCTGGAACTTGATCTGATCCAAGTGCGCTTGTCGCACCCCTTCAGCATCAGTTTTTCGGCGCTCCGCCTCTCTATGCGCCCTGACTATTTGTTCCGCCTCCATCTTCACTCTAAGTCTCATCCCAAACAACTCATCCGCATCCGCCCAAGTGTCTTTTGGGTGAAGGAGCGAAGTCGGGATATCAGGCTCACGCCCATATACTAACTGATATGGCGAGATTGAGCTCTTCGAGCCTCCTAACGCCGTAGAGGGTAGAAAGTTCATTGCAAACGCAAATGATGGTGCTGCCTCGACCCATGCTCTTTGATTCTCTTTCTTCGTGCAATACATCTTTAGCGAGGCTTTGAGGGGTCTGTGTACCCGCTCGATTTTCCCATTTGCTCGCGGGTTATAGGCAGTAACATATTGCCATTTCATCCCGTAATACTTAGATAGTTTGTCGATGACCTCGTTATTAAAGTCCGAGCCTCGATCAGAACATATCTTTCTTGGTACTCCGATCTGTGAGATGATCCTATCGATCAGCGCCTCGGCCGTCGTCTTGCCGGTAACGTCTTTGACAGGGATGATCCACACATAGTTGGTGGCTCTGTCAATAGCCGTAAGGAGGTATTTGTAACCATCCTTCGATTCTGGGAAAGGTCCCACATGATCAATGTGTATAAACTCAAACATCCCCGCATGAAGAAGAAATTCGCCAATCAGGCCGACATTTGCCTTCAGTGGTGTTTTGTTTATCTTGCACGGGATGCATGCATCCACCGCCTGATCTATCTCCTCCTTCATCTTCTTCCACCAGAATCGCCTCGCTACGAACATGTGAGTTCGTTGTCGACCCGGATGCGCCAAAAGTGGGCAATTGTGGGCTGCGACAAATATAAATCGTCTCAGACTCTCCGGTACCCAAAGGCTCCATTTGTCCGGCTGTGACGCATAGCGACCGTGAAGGCCCTTGTACCACAGTAGACCATCTCTCCATCCCAACTCCTTCATCTGATCTTTGATCGCTTTCGTCATCCGTAGCTCATCCGGGTTCTGATATAACTGTATCAGTTCTTTAAACTCCGGGTCTTGAGCCTGTTGTTGCCTCCATGCGGTAGGCGAGGCTATATGGATAGTACCATCTTCTAGCCGTACCCCGATTCTTTCCGGGTCATCGTCTAGGTCACTTCTCCGCTCTTGAGGAGGCTCCGCATAAACTTCCTGCGTCTCCTCTTCCTCTCTTATGTTCGCCTTCGCATTCTCATATACCTCATAGGACCACTCAGCGTCCTCCTGGGTATGTAGCTCACAACATATCCCGTGATCCGGGCCTTGTGGACTGTACCGTAGACCTGTGCGGTCATATCGGACTCCACTCGCCATCTCCATCGCCTCAATGTGGCTGACCTCATACACCTTGTCAGTGGACAAGTCTTCCATCTCCACCGTGGATACCAACGCCGATACTTCTGAGTTAAACTCTAGCCTAGAGAGGCTATCAGCGACCACATTTCGCTTTCCCGGTAGATGGACCATTGTAAAATCGAAACAAGACAAGAACGCTTGCCACCGCGCCAGCCGTCCCGTCTGTTCATGATTCATCAACCATAACAGGTTATGATGATCAGTTCTGACAGTAAATTGAGGTCCTCCCCACAAATACTCTCTGAGCCTCTTGAGGGCCCATACTACCGCCAACGCCTCTCTTTGCCTTGTGCAATGGTTTCTCTGCGCCGCACACAACTTCCTACTAATAAACATGATTGGGCGTAATTTCTTCTCCTCATCCTCTTGTTGTAATACAGCCCCAATCGCAAACTTAGATGCGTCTGTATCGACTACGAATTGTTTCGTAAAGTCGGCATCGTTAACACCAGTCCTCCGTCTTTCGGGTCTTTGTAAATGAAATCTTTGAGCGCATGAAACGCTTGCAAAGCCTCTTCGTCCCACTTCTCAAAGTCTCCAAAATCTATCATTTTCTCCCACTTTAGCCCGTGTTGCACCCCAATCGGGTATAAACTGGCTATAGTATTGCGCCATCGCAAGGAATGAGTGCAATTCAGTGCGGTTCTTCGGTATCGGTCGATTCATAATCTCCTCCCTCTTCTCTTTGGATATCGAGACTCGATTATGGGAGATCTCGTACCCTAAGTATGTCACACTCGTCTTGGCAAGTTGACACTTCTTTAGATTGCACTTCAGGCCAAAAGCTCCGATGCGCCTGAATATATCGGACAATTGATCGATATGCTCCTCCATTGTGTTAGAGTATACGATAATGTCATCGATATAGCAAAATGCATATTCTCCCGCCTTCTGTCCCCGCCTTCTCATAAAGCCACCGTCAGACAAATCATCGTACTGACTGCTCAACATCTTCTGCATCGCCTTCTGGAAAAGTCCTGGGGCTTGCTTGAGGCCCATCGGAAGCACTTTCCATTGGTATATTTCCATACCCACCACAAACGCCGTCAGCCATCTGGACTTTTCCTCCAGTGGTATCTGCCAGAAGCCATTCTTAAGGTCAATGACCGAATAGAATTTTGCATTCCGCAGTACTCTCCTTCCTTCTTCTAATGTCGGGAGAGGATTTCTCTCTTCCTCCAGCACCTTGTTAACACAAGCATAGTTAACTGTCAGGCGCCATTCTCCTCTTGGCTTCGGCACTATTCTCGGTTGTGAGACTATTGGAGATGTTGATCTCTCAATAAAGTCCTCATTGAGCAGCTGTCTTGCTAGCTCCTCCGCTATCTTCGCCTCACGTATACTCAAATTCGCCCTTCGTGGTGCCGGTGACGGCTCCGCACCCGGTATTTTGTAAATAACCGCAGTAAAATCTTCACGCTTGACACCACCTGCATGTGGAGGGTCAAAAATTTCCTTGTTCGCCTCTAATTTGGCTTTTAAAAGCTCCTTCTCCTTCTCCGTGCCTACTCCTTCTTCCAATATGTTCCGCGCCGCCTCTTGAAAATCTTCATCAGACATCTGCTTATGCTGCTTGAGGGGTTCTCTGTCCTCCTCCAAGCCTAAGTCCTCTTCCGAGACATCATCTAGGCCCGTCTTTTCATACGTGACCGTGTCCGGCTCATCATCTTTACCGAGCTCCACCAGCATGTCAATGAGTCTCGCGTATTGCAAAGGAGCTTTACGGGTGTAAAACCATCAAAGCATGTGAATGCTTGCGGTATCAATTTCAACTTGTCGAGGTCTCTGAGCTTCCGCTTGTATGCACTGCTCTGCTCACGAGTTCCCATACGACAAGCCACCACTAGCTGTTGCTTGCGAGAGGGTACCGGTATAGGATGATCAATAAGCCGGTCCCTTATTTCCTGCGCCCATATCGCCTTCTCATTATATGGCAGGATAATAGTATACGGCTTATTATTTTCGAATAAAGTCCGTAAGCATTTCTTCACTTCAGACAATGAACGCGGCCACGTGGGCTCGTCACCCCAGAAATCAGTAATAAAACTTTTAATAGTTTCTGGTGGAGTATCCGGGATTCGCCCCGTTCTCCTTGGTACAAACGTCTCCCCTTTTTCTTCTCCTACTTTCGCATGGAAACAGTATCCGTTAGTAATATGGACATCTGTTCCTACTCCTTCCGCGAATCTCGCCAACGACGGGCTTCTTTGTGCGACACATATAATCTCCTCCTTTCGCTTCTCGATTAAGTCATCAATAGACTTTTTGTCCCAATGGCATGTCGGAACTGTGACAGTGCACACTTGGAATTCCCAATTGTCGGTCCAGGACAGTTCATCCGGTCTTACGACATGGGGGTGAACGTATACCTCAAGTGCCTCATGTGCGATGGCCATCTTTTTGTGATCCGTCGCTAGACTCAGCTCATAAGCCTCATAAGAGTCAGTAGCGTTGAAGGGATCAATATCGTTCTCTTCTCCTCTTTTTACTCCATATATCACTCGCCGTGCGGCGCAATCAATCACAGCCCCCATCGTAGCCAATTGGTCATACTATAGTAATATTGACCCGTGGTAACCGGGGACGACATAGAGGTCCATACGGTATACTCGTGCGGATTTCAATTTAAAGGTCAGTGTGATGATTCCCGTGATATCCGTCCGGCTGCTCACTCCTTTGAGAGTGCCCATTGACTTTTTCATATTTCCGTCCACCCAGTCCCGGTATCGAGTTAAAAACTTCCGGCCGACAATATTAATATTCGCCATCGTATCATTACCAACTTTTAATATTGTCTTCAATGTTTCACAATAAAGTTCCGTATAACACAGAGCATCGGGCCTGTGTATATTGGCTGCGAGAACAAGAACTTTACGTTCCAAATTTTGGAGTCTTGTCTCTAAGTTTTTCAACTCCTCCTTCTTCTCCTCCTGCTTCACCTCATTAACATTTTTATTATTCTGCGGTACTGGTGCGTTTACTATTTGAGCGACATTGTCTTGTGGTACTTGAGTACACACATTGTCTTTTTGCTCGCCACCCGCCGCGACCGTAGACATTGAGTCTGTTCGTGGTTGTTTGCTTGGCCGAGGCGATACATCTGCCATTGGCCTCCTCGCCTCCATCGCAAGTCTCGCCTTCCTATTTGCATCAGTTATCATTGGTAACCGTGCTGTATGAACGGGTATGAGACTATCTTGGGGCTGCAGTCTCTGTGTACCCACATCTTTGTTTTCACATAGAGGAAGCGTTGGCCCTGTCTGCACAACAGCATTAGAAAGCACTGTGACTTTAGGGTTAAACTTCACAGTCTTCTCCTTCCTCTCTTCTTCCCCCTCCAGTCATTCCACCACCTCGAAACGATTACCTTGAGTAGTGTCCGGGTAGGATGACGTATCGGTCTCCAAGGCAGTGTTGTAGGCCTGAGCTCGACCGAAATTCGGGTTGGAGCTTGCCCACGAGCCTCCTCCTCCTCTGGGTGGGGGGGCTGGAGCTCGAACAGCTCTCCCTCCATAAGGGGTATATCCCCGACCTCCTCCTCTTCCTCTCTGAGGGGTTCCCTGCCACCTCGAGGCTCCTCTCCATGTTCCTCGTCCTCCTCCTCCTCCTCCTCCTCTCCTCCTGCTCCTGCTCCTCCTTCTCGTCCTCTTTGAGAGACTTTAAGTTCTTTTGTCTCTCCCTTTCCTCCTTCTTCTCCTTCATCCTCTTCATGTAGGTAATGATTGCCTCTCGTAACTCCTCATCATCACACATATTGGCATACCAACCTTCGTTCACAGCGGCAATCTGAAGCATATTGAAAAGGCCCGGTTCCTTGCCTTCCGTCCTGCTCAGAAAATTTGCCCTTGCTGTTGGGTTCTGCCTATCATGATTGAAAGAGCAGTCTCTGTTCTCCATCTGTGCCTTACACTGCAAGCCCGCGAACCACCTCCAACATGCGGTCTTCAGGTCTGGCTCTCTCTGTCTCTTCCAACCGGCAACTCTGTTTGTGTACGTGGCTTGTGCGCCAACAGGTACACCGCCTGCCTGTGCCGTATGTGCCTCCGTGAGCGAGTCCATGTTTGAGCATGCACTCATCACTTCTTGAAACAGTGCTGACGGAGCAACGCTTTGAACCGTATTTTCGAACACGTGTGTCTCGAGGAAGTTCTTGGACTTCACTGAGCTAAACGTCGAGCATTGTTGTATGAGCTGAGTAAGCTTACTCGGGTTAACTGTGTGTAACGCCGAAAAGAAATAGAGGATGATCGACTTGCGGCCATAGAATAGCCCATAGGAGGAAACTACCTCCGTAAGGGTCGCCGCCAAGCCAACAGCACTCCTCAAACTCATCGCCACTGTCTCAAAGATTTCAAATCCTATGAGAGTACCAGTGCAGAGATGCTGGTATCCATGAGATTGAAAATATGAAATGAGTGTGGCCACCGCCAGTTCACACTGAGCGTCTAGGCCTGTTGCATTGTTTCTCTTAATCTCCTCCTTCTTTCTCAAAAACTTGTACTGTGTCAGATCAAATCCCTCCGAGACTAGAGATTGGTCAAAAACAGTAACAAGGGCCTCGTATTCCTGCGTTTCGTCGCAAGGAAAAGCCTTCATGCAGGCATTGATCTCTTTGAGCTTGCTCAAAAGCGAAGCATCAGAGTCTTTGTCTGAGCTCGTCTTGGCATATAGCATGAGACTTGCCACTCCTTTCTTCCCCTTGAAGGCATTTATGATGTTCTGTCTGTCCTTCTTCTCCGTGTTTGTGACCACCACCGTAGTTGAGCCCGAGGGTGCAGGGGCTGGTGGGGCAGGAGCTGGTGGGGTCAATATATGTCGGAGGGTGTGTCTTTGCACCACTCACTTTTGCTTTCATTCTTTCCAGTCTCATCGTCTTCTCGAACTCCTCATTCTCTTTCGCCTTCTTCTTCTCAGATATCACCAGCTTTTGAGCATGAGTGATAAAGGCCACCAATTCAGAAGCAGATCTGAGAAAATTATATTTCTCCACATATTGGTCAACACCTGCTTTGTTGGCGACCGGTGGTGCGTTACTAAGTGATTTAAGGACAGAGTGATCCTTGGTAGGAATCCATCTCTTCCATGCCTCCTTGTGCAGTAACGCACCCATCAACAGTCTGATCTTGGTCAGAACTCTGTCGGTCTTCTCTAACTCATCAATCACAGGATGAGTTTCTCCTGCTGCCTTAATGCTTTTTTCCATCTCTGCCTTCCCCTCCTCCAAGGCCTTTATTTCCATTGTAAAAAAATGAAATATGCCACTCGAGTTTTTCGAACCCAGATTGGTCTTCATTTTTGTTACATCGACTGCCTCCTGACCAGTCGCGAGGAATCTGGCCGTTGCTCTTGGGTTTGTGTACTGGAGGTAACCCTCACATCGTGGGCCGTATGTACGTTCCCAAATCAGGGTTTGAGTGTACACCCCAAAGATAGCATCGAGTAATTCAAGGTGGGTGTGTGTGTCCCCAAACTTGATATGCTGTATCTTCTTTCTCTCTTCTGGATCAGAGACCAGTTTGCCGAGGAGCTGTGCTGTGTTTGATAATAGGATATAGACATCCTTTTTAGCACGACTTTTCTCTCTTCTTTGATCCTGAGGGATCCACACATAGGTGTCCTTCTCTACCCCCATCTTGTTATCAAACTCTTCTTTAGTGAGGTCATAGTGGTCTTGCACCCACTGTTGTTCCTCCACTGTGATCTCCTCTCCATCACTATGAATCAAGTCGATCATTTTTCGTCCTCCTCCTCCCGTGTAGGCAGGTGGTAAGGGATTACCATATGCTCCTCCTCCTCCCGTCTCTTCTTGTTCAAATCCTCCTTCATCTTCGTCTCCTCCATATCTTCCTTCATCATCCCAGCCCTCTTCTACTCCTCCTCCTACTCCTTCATCTCCTCCTCCTCCTTCATTCAATCCTCCTCCTCCTCCTTCATTCAATCCTCTTCCTCCTCCTCCTCCTGCTTCTTCTTCTTCTCTTCTTTGATCTGCCTCCGAGAATTCACTCACTTCGGCGGTCTCTGTCGACATGATGTCGTAGTAGTGATCAACAGGAGGACAGTGTCAGCTCCTATGTTTGGTTTTTGTTCGTTTGTGTTCTGTTCCTCCTTCAGTCGATTGACTAGTGAAGAGAGAAACTAATAGAGAGGGTAGGATAAGATTCTCTGTCCTCTATGAAACACTGTTTGTATGTTTGTTTTTGTTTGAGAAAAATAGTCTTTGAGACTTTCTCCGATTTCTTGTTCTCCTTACTCAGATTACTTTCTCCTCCTTCTTTTCTATATTGTATCTAGTATGAGGCACTTGGACCTACACACAGATAGTAATAGAGAAGCTAGAAAAGCTCTCCTTGAGAAGTCGAGAGTCGGTCGGATAGGTTCTCAGACCTACCTTTAGAAAACGATCAGAGATGTGCAAAAATACTCTGACGTATGTGTGAGATAATGCAGATAAATGCACAAACTAGAAGGGTAGAGTGTTGTGCTCCTGTCCCTATGCTTGTTTGTGTTTTGTATGTGTTCCTTCACTCTTCTGTCCACCTCCTTCTTCTTGGTCTCTGTGTGAGAACAGCAAGAACGACAGAGAGTTTGTATCTGATGTCTCCTTGTGAGCACACAGATACTGATTGGGCTAGAGGGTACGAGACACCTGCTTGAGACCAATCAAATTATTTGTTTTGTGAAAGAGTTATGAGGGAGCTGTGTTGGAGTATTTGTTTTCGTCTGACGTCCCCGTGTGAGACAGGTCAGTGAAAATTCACTCTGTTGCCTGTGTGGCAAAGCAGAAAGAAAACACCCTAATGATGTGGACTCCAAATGTAATGCCCCCAACGATAGCTCGTAAAAAGTCGGTAATACAACCAAACACAGTCCTCAAGAATGAGAATGATGTCTCGTTGTATTAGCTCAGTGAAGCCAAAAAGGAAAACGGCAACAGACCAGGAATAAAATTGCATCAGGTCCAATCCGGACAAATAATACTGAAAAACAAGCTGGTGCACCTGTCACCAGGAAAAGGTATTTTTTACCGGCTATCCGGGGGGTGATGCCTACAGTTCAATTTACTACTTGAACTGCTTTTTTACGTCCGCAAAATCTGTATCATTTTTGCGAAATGTTACCGTTAAATTAAACTAATTTGAATTCTGGCCGCTAATCTAAAATCTGACCGCTAATCTGAAATCTGACTCTTAACTCAAATTTGATAGCTGAGTTTGACACTGTGACTTGAATGTACCGGCCCAGTAATAGTTCAAGTTCCGTGGCACTTGGGGGCTCGGAAGGAATATTCAAGTCGAGTGAGTTTGTATACAACTCTTCCAGCCTGAGTAGGCATCAATGATTCTACAACGAACTCTTATTATTAATAAGTGAACACTATGGCTGCCATCCGTGGCATAAGTTGAGTCACGAGTCCTGACTATGTGAGCAGGTGAAATACTACGTGACCGTATAATAACTTTCAAATCATAGCAGCCTGAGAGCGGTCAGTGGCACTTCGGCAGGTTTCAAGTATAAGTTCCGAATACTATTGAAAGTTACGTCACATGATTTCGTACCCTCGTTGCAGACTTGAATGCAACTTTAGGCTCAAGTTACTAGTACGTGCCTCGGACGACAATCAAGTGTGAATCGTAGATTGTGAGGCTCAGCCGCTCAAGTTTTGCTTCAACGGTTAACAGTCATCAACTTCAACTGATAGTGTCGGGTTGGTGAACTCGAAACTTCAACCCGCAAACTGATGAAGTTTGGGGCCGGAAGGCTAGGCGAGAATGACTGGGACGGATATAAACACTTGACTCTTTTGAAGCAGTCAGATATTGCCACCGTTTTTCCTTTCACTCTTGTTACCCTTGTCCACAAATTTACCGCAACGTGCGTGTTTCACTTGAAATAGGTGGAAAAGGTAATAGAGTGGGGGAAAGGCAATAGTTGATCTTTTCTAAAAAGAACTTTGACTTGATTGTTTGAAATCATTTCTGAACCGTCCGAAATCGAAAACTAGTTAGTGAAGTCGAAACGTCGTGCAGAGGAGAATCTAATGAACCAGTCAAAAAGAGTGACTCGTTGTCAACGGTAAAGTTTTTGGCCGGTCGTTAAGGTGCTCAGTCTGATACCTCTCAAATGACGATTTTATGATACTAACTAACGACAAGAAATGAAAGACACAGTAATTACATAATACGAGTAATATTGATACTCAACACAACTGAAAGGTGGTCATGAGTGGTCCAAAGGAAGGAAGAAAAGAAGGAAGGAAGAAAAGAAGAATGGAAGGAAGAAAAGAAGGAAGGAAGAAAGAAAGAAAGAAAGGAAGGAAGGAAGGAAGGAAGGAAGGAAGGCAGGAAGAAAGGAAGAAAGGAAGAAAGAAAGAAAGCCCCGCAAGAAAGAAAGAAAGAAAGAAAGAAAGAAAGAAAGAAAGAAAGAAAGAAAGAAGAAAGAAAGAAAGAAAGAAAGAAAGGAAGGAAGGAAGGAAGGAAGAAGAAAGAAAGAAAGAAAGAAAGAAAGAAAGAAAGAAAGAAATTAAAGTAGGGGTAGTAGTCAATAGTAGCCAGTAGTAGTAGTAGTAGTAGTAGTAGTAGTAGTAGTAGTAGTAGTAGTAGTAGTAGTAGTAGTAGTAGTAGTAGTAGTAGTAGTAGTGGTAGTAATAGTAGTGGTAGTAGTCGTAGCAGCACTAATAGTATCAGACGGAGGAGTAGACATCTTCCCACCCCGTCAGCGTCGCACTCGTGTCCCACAGCCACGTGCGGGCCTCCTTGTCGTGAGCTACAGGGTGCGTGTGAACACCAAACTCCGCCACACAGCCAAGACAATTTCTGCAGAGCTCGTCCGCAATGCACCTGTCCTCGAAATAACGCCCACCTAACCCCTCCAGCCTACTCATGCATGCATGTATGTATGTATGCATGTATGCATGTATGCATGTATGCATGTATGTATGTATGTATGTACGTATGTATGTATGTATGTATGTGTGTATGTGTGTGTGTGTGTATGTATGTATGTATGTATGTATGTATGTATGTACAAAACAGGCTGAGGCCCACGCTACACTGCCCCGCAACGGAAAGAGAGAGAGAGAGAGAGAGAGAGAGAGAGAGAGAGAGAGAGTAGACCGTGGGTCGGTGGCTACGATCACAGTGGTGTACGCCCCTGCTATAGATAGATTAGATAGATTAGATAGATAGATAGATAGATAGATAGATAGATAGATAGATAGATAGATAGATAGATATTTATCTGGCTTGTTTGCCTGCGGTCGATCGCGCCAACCATGAACGGATCCATGTTTGAAGGCGAAAATTCCACTCGCTGTCCACATAGCGGTATATACCAGACTGCACGAACCCTGCAGCAAGCAGTGTATACATATACACATGCATACATACATACAAGCTAGGCCCAATTGCCACACGCTGTCCACATAGCGGTAAATACCAGACTGCACAAAGCCTGCAGCAAACGTGCAGCAGCAGCAGTATATACATATATAACATGCATACATGCATGCATGCACATGCATTCACAAGTACATGCATAAATACATGCAATACCAACTGCACAAAGCATGTAGCAAACGTGCAGCAGCAGGAGTATATGCATACATACATGCATGTATACATAAGTGCATGAACAAACACATGCATGCATACAAAAGAACATATGCAGGAATGTCTTTGATCAGCGGGTCTCAGAAACAAACAAACATACATGCATGCATGCATACATACATACATACATACATACATACATGCATACATGCATACATACATGTACATATATATACATACATACCATACATACATACATACATACATACGTACATACGTACATACATACATACATACATACATACATACATACATACATACATACATGCACACACACACACATACACACACACATACACATACACACATAAACACACACATACACATACACATACACACACACACACACACACGCGCGCGCGCGCGCATACATACATACATACATACATACACATACATACATACATACATGCGTACATACATACATACATACATACATACAAACATGCATGCATGCAAACATGCATACGTGCAAACATACATACATGCGTAAGTCATTACCGGGATGGACTACGTTAGAGGTTACGCGCTTGCCTTGCAGCCCTATGTATATATGCATATATGTATGTATGTATGTATGTATGTATGTATGTATGTATGTTTGTATGTATGTTTGTATGTATGTATTATGTATGTATGTATGTATGCATGGATGGATGCATGGATGCATAGATGCATGGATGCATGGATGCATGTATGCCTGTCTGTATATATGTATATATGTATGTATGTATGTATGTATGTATTGTATTGTATATATGTTATGTATATTACGTATGTATGTAAGTATGTATGTATGTATGTATGTATGTATGTATGTATCTATGTATCTATGTATGTATGTATGTATCTATGTATGTATCTATGTATGTGTGTATGTATATATGTATGTATGTATGTATGTCTGCATGTATGTATGTATGCTGTATGCATGTATGCATGTATGTAATACATACACACGTATCACCTGCGTCGGCAGCCAGACGAGCGTCCAGCTCCTTGGAGTACATGACTTGAAACAGCTTGCTGTCGGAGTAGGCGCTCAGACCGCCCCGGACAGCGACTTTGGCCTGCGGGTCGGCGTTGCGTTGTGATGCACTGTACGCCTGCCTAAGAATCATCACAATGATTGTAATAGTAATCAGCCGGAGGAGTTCAATTTTTCCGCGAGTGTTTTTTTATAGATAGATAGATAGATAGATAGATAGATAGATAGATAGATAGATAGATAGATAGACACACAGACAGATAGATAGATAGATAGATAGATAGAAAGATAGATAGATAGAAAGATAGATAGATAGATAGATAGATAGATAGATAGATAGATAGATAGATAGATAGATAGATAGATAGATAGATAGATAAGATAGATAGATAGATAGATAGATAGATAGATAGATAGATAGATAGATAGATAGATAGATAGATAGATAGATAGATAGATAGATAGATAGATAGATAGACCTGTCCAGCCGGCCGACGTTATGCACCACGCTGGAGACGTGCACAATGCGTGACGGCGTATTGGACTGGAGGATGGGAAGAAGGAGCTGGGTCAAGAGGAATGGGCCCAAGTGGTTGGTCTGGTAGGTGAGCTCGATCTCGTCTTCACTGAGCCGCAGCGCAGCGCCCAGCGCCCCAATGCCTAGCAGATAGGCAATGCAAGAGATAAGGTGAAATAAAGAATTTTGCAAGTGAAAATTTTCGGCCACTCCGGTTTTTCACCGCAAAATAACATGTGTAAGATTTTTGGCCGAAAGTTGAAGCGGCAAAAAATTTTCACCTGTCTTTAGATTGATAGTTCACTTGACGTAGCTATGAGGCAGGGGGAAAGATGAAATGAATGGCAAACCAAACAACACACACACACACACACACACGTCTACAAAGATGAATATGCATGCATAGTACAAGACCAGGGTTGAAAGAGATGAAACCATGAAAAACCCCAGAAAGAAAATTTTCTTTCTTGCTTCTCTTGGTAAGGAGGAGGAGGAAATTCTCGTCTTTCCTTCGCTGTCAGCCTTGACGAAGAAGGTTGGCGGTGATGAAGGTTCTATCAATGGGGTTGTCCCACTTGAGTTGTAATCATTAAATAAGGGTTTTTCGGTCATCTTTTATTTTTTCTCTCAGTGCTCGTGCGGTGGTGCTCTTTCGGGTGTTTGTTTTTATTTATTGATTGTGCTTCTTTGTTTTCTTATGTCTTGATAAGTTCGCTCTTGCTACATATGCGCCACATTCGCATTTTATTTTTTCTGTTGCTTTCCAATTCCTTTGCTCTCTATTTTTTTGTTCATATAATTGTTTAGAATTAGGTCTCAAATAGTCTCCCATTGATATAAATATATTTTTCGTTAATCTTTATAAGGAATAACGAAAGTTTTTTCTTCGTTATTCTTTTTTTTAAACAAGAGTAAGAGAGATTTCTTTATTTTGTTTGCTTGTATTGATTTGAAAATTTCGTTTTTTTATTTTGGTGTTTTGACGCTTAGTATTGAAAGTTCGCCAAATTAATAGGAAGGCTTATTTCGTTATTTACAACCCGTAAGAAGGCGACGACGAAAGTCGTTGACGCATTACGGGTTATCTTCTACTTATTTGTCTGTGTCTCTGTCTCTCTCTATTTCCCTCAGTAGGATGGATCGTACACGATCCAGAAACAAAAAAAACCATCGAATGTGGGAACAAGAAGGAGTACGCCTTGGAGCTAAGGCGCGTGGAGACCCTCAAGAGGATGTTCAAGGCTGGACAAGAATGTAAAAATTACCTCGTTGCGTGGCCAAGCTCAAGACCGAAAAAGATATACTGCATACATGAACACATATACACAAAAGAAAATGAAAAAAATAAGTTTATGCACACGTACACATTCATGCAAACATATGCTGTGCAGGCCAATGACAAATAGAAGCAACGTGAGAATGTGTCGAAACGGGAAAAGGAGCTTCAAATGATCGAACCCACCGGGCAGGTCATGAGGTATGTTTATATACGCATAAATTATATTTATATGCATATACTTACATATATGGATACATCATATACGCCATTATGTATGTGACCATGTTGCAGATGCAAAGTAAAGCTTTTTGCGGAGTCTCTCCAGCTGAAACGCGACCCCTCGGACTGGTCGGAAGAGGCCCTGGGAAGCAAGTTGGACGCGGACACTGGGCGGCGACTATGCAAAGAAGCCTTTGCTGCCAAGAGAGAGGAACGGGAGAGCAAGTCGCTCCTTGTTTCCGTTGAGGTCTCGTTCTCTTTCTTCTCTCTCTCTCTATGATTGATGATGATGGATGATGATGGATGATGATTGATGATGATTGATGATGATTGATGATGATTAATGATGATTAATGATGATTGATGATGATTTAATAAATGATGATGATGATTGATGATGATTGATGATGATTGATAATGATTTAATAAATGATTGATGATGATTGATGATGATTGATGATGATTGATAATGATTGATGATGATTGATGATGATTGATGATGATGATTGATGATGATTGATGATGATTGATGATGATTGATGATGATTGATGATGGTCAATGATGGTTAATGATGGTTGATGATGATTGATGATGATTGATGATGATGGATGATGATGGATGATGATGGATGATGATGGATGATGATTGATGATGATTGATGATGATTGATGATGATTGATGATGATTGATGATGATTTAATAATGATGATGATTGATGATGATTGATGATGATTGATGATGATTGATGATGATTGATGATGATTGATGATGATTGATGATGATTGATGATGATTGATGATAATTGATGATAATTGATGATGATTGATGATGGTTGATGATGGTTGATGATGGTTGATGATGGTTGATGATGGTTGATGATGATTTGTGTGGACAGGAGAGCGACGCGATCCTGGCAAGGTTTGGGGTCCCGGCACGAAAAGACTTAAAGAAGGTGCGCGCGCCATTTCTGGCTACCGTGGAAGCAGTCCATGCAGAGCAGGAATTCCTTCGGACAGGTGGGAGACGACTGAAGAATTTGAGCTATCCCGGAATCAAGAACGTGTTACAGCCTTTGGCTGCTGCTGTCAAGTCAAATACTTTCAGTCCTCCTCCTCTTGTCAAACGGGAGTCCCCTCCACCTGCAGTTGTCCAAAACAAAAAGAGAGACTTCATTGATGTCAGATCCGATTCTGAGGAAGAGGATCGCCTCTCTCGTCACAAGAAGGCAAAACTGGAGCCACAAGTGAAGGAGGAACAATAGACCTGTAGTACCTGCACCTTCAACGAAAATCCCTCCACTTTCCTGGCGTGCCAACTCTGCGCGCAAGTACGGAGCAGCGATGCGGACGTCGACTCCACTTTCCAATCCGACGATATGTTTGATGAGCCCAGGAAGAAGATGATTACCGCTTTTCCGCAGGTATTTTCAAGCAAAATACCAGCATAAAAGCGGTCTTTAAGTCCAAATCCCCATATTTTTGCTATTCGTTAAACATCTTCAAAATTCGTTAAACATTTAAACAATGAAACAGCAAATGGTTGAAAGAAATAGGCTGATAGAAAAACCGAAACACGAATTTCACTTTCTTGTTTCCGTTCGCGACCCTGATTAGTTGATTATTTTCAATTCAATCACGGCAATCAACAGAGTTTTGAAAGCTCGCGCATATCAAATCAACTGGATTATTCCTATCGGTCGTTATATTTAATAAAATCATTCTCACAAATCTAACTTTTCAACTTTCTTTCTTTCTCTCCGGCTAGTCCTGACATTCTCCGGCTGTATGTCTTCCCGGTTTAATAATTGCTTTATTTTCTTCTCCTTCGTTATCTCTTGAAAAAGGTCGTGAATTTGTTTTTCATCATCAACTGGTTTTTCAAACTTAGTCTTTAACAACTCGCGGGGGCTGACTAGTTCTTTGTTGGATAGCACAATTTTAAATCCGTTTCTACCCAAAACCGTATATATCTGTTTTGACCAAGTTCGTCCGCCTTTTGAAAATAGATTCCGTTGAACTTCCCGTCTTACCTTATCGCCTGGTTCAAATTCGTTAATACTTTCATCTCTTTCAATTTTTTGTTTATTAGTAGCTTTTCCATTTAATACATCAATCGGTCTAGCTTTGATTGTTGGATGAAAACGATTATTGTAAGCTTTGACCATATCATCAATGTATGAGACCCAGTCAAAGTTCCCATTAGTTTCAAATAGTATGTCAAACCACCTTCTAATAGTTCTAATGACTCTATCAACTATTGCGAGTGCTTTGTGGTCTCCTACTTCAACTGTTCTGTGTTCAATGTTATGTTCATCAAAATATTTATTAACTGTTCCTTTGTATTCTCCTCCGCTGTCTGTTGTAATGATTTCTGGAATATATGGAATAGATTTTAAACCAGTATATACTTCATTCGCCGTTTTATTTTTTAGCGGTCTAACTTCTAAAAATCTACTATTAGTGTCAATCCAAACCAACATAAAAGCATATTTTTTATTACCTGGTTTATCTTTTAACTTAGACATATCCGCCAAATCTACAAACACTTGTTTCAACGGTTTATCAGCCCATATCGTATTCCATTTCTTACTTTGTTTTTTCTGATAATGTAGTTCTAATGCCTGTTGCTCTTTCAGTTCTTGTATATGGTCGTCCATCGCACCTCCTAATACTTAATGCTTTATCCTTATATATTAATCTTCATTATTTTTTTCCTCCATCTTATATAACTATGGATATAAAACTTTTCAATGCGGATTGTCTAGACCAGATACCAAAGATAGAAGAAAAAGTTAATTTAGTTTTAGTTGATTTACCATATGGGCAGACCGCTTGCGAATGGGACAGCGCCATAGACTTAAAGCGAATGTGGGTAGAACTTAAAAAAGTATGTAAGCGGAACTGTATATATGTTTTCTTTACGACTACCAAATTCGGCTACAAACTAATTCAATCTAATGAGAACTGGTTTCGTTATGACCTCATATGGGAGAAGAGCACAAAAGTCGGTTTCTTATCAGCTAATAAGATGCCACTAAGAAAACACGAAATGATATACATATTTGAGGGTGATAGCGGACACGACTTAGACCATTCACGAAATCACGTATTAAGAGAGTATTTTACAAAAGTTAAGAAATACATAGGAAAAACTAAAAAAGAAATATTGAAAGATTGTGGGTCAGTGGTCGCGAATAATCATTGTTTCTATACTACTACAACACAATTTTATTTACCGACAGAGAAGACATATAATATATTAATTGATAAATACAAGATAAATGAAATGAAAGAATTTTTAGAGTTTAAAGAGCTAAAACCAAAATGGGAGAAATACATAAGAAATAGTATATACAACCCACAGAAGACAGATGGTAAAGCATATTCAATAAAAGGAGGAAGAAAAGCGGAAATATATGGGGCCGTTGTAGTATCAAAAGATTATGATGGAAAACGACATCCTCATTCAATACTCAGATTCAACATTCCACCTAAATCACTACATCCCACACAGAAACCAGTAGAACTATGTGAGTGGCTAATTAAATCATATTCAAATGAAGGCGACACCGTGCTAGACTTTACGATGGGAAGCGGGACGACTGGCATGGCTTGTATGAATACTAAACGGCGATTTATAGGTATTGAGAAAGATAAAACCATATTTGAAACAGCGAAAAAAAGAATAGACGAACACGAATTAATACTTAATCACACCTAATGCTTTACCGCCTACAGCGATAGATGTATCCTTATATATTGCTCTTTCTTTTTTTTCTATTTCAAAACAATAATTAGAACAAAACTCATACATATAAAACCAATCAAAACTATCATCAATGGCTGTAATCTGGCGGTTAGCTAAGCACAAGCTCAATCCACACACATAGCAACTAGTGAAGTCATACATACGATGATTATATAGGTAGTCCATACATCTACCGATGTAGTCGGTAATGTGTAAACGCATATCTAACGGTAAATTTTTTATCTTGTTCATTATATAATATTATGAGATTTTCAAAGTCAAGTGTAAAAAATAAAAAATATACAACTACTACACCAAAAGGAAAAACAATTCATTTCGGTGATGTCAGATATGAGCATTACAAAGACCGCATAGGACTTTTTTCGCATCTCAACCATTTAGACAAAGAAAGAAGAAGAAATTACAGAGCAAGAGCAAAAGCTATAAGAAATTCAAAAGGTGAATTAACATACAACAATCCAGAGTATGCTAATTATTATTCTTATCATTATCTTTGGTAGGTTCAAAAGTTCAAAAATATCTTTGAAACATCATTGTTTTCTTTTTTTGGTTTCTCGGGTTGCTGATTATAAACATTAACTGATATGTTCGATTTCTTACCTTTACCTTTCTTAGGCTGTTCTTCTTCCTCACTTTCCTCGCTTTCACTCTCGCTTTCTTCTAATTCAGGCAGTTTCTTTTTTACCACTTTCTTCTTCTTCTGTTTAGTCTTCAATTTTATACCCGCAACCCGTTGGGCAACGATATCAGCAAAGTCCTGTTCAACCTCTTCTTCCGAGCTACTTTCCTCACTTTTCTCGCCGTCTCTTCCATCAATCATATCCTTCGCCAACTGTTTCTTGGCCGTATGTTCCATCTTTTCATCATTGGTCATTTCTTTCGCATTCTTCGCCTCTTCCTCCGCTAGCAATTCCCTCGCCCTCTCAATCTTTCTTTGCTTAGCCTGATTCTTCTTCGCAGCCCAACCCTTTTCAAGATTCTTCATAGCAACTTCTCTATTACCTCTCTGCATTTTTTTGTTTATATTATCACACGAAATAATTTTTTTGTTTTTATTAATAAACGTTTATATTTTGTTTCTTTGCTTACATTAATATTACGATTATATTTTGTTTTACTTAATATACGATGGGAAGTCAATACAAGAGTTTATTGGGCTTACAGGAATTGACTTGTGACTCTTTAGATATAGCCAACCTTGATTTAACGAACACTAACATTATTGGCTTAAATACTGATAGAATACCAGAAGATGCTGACCCCGTAAATCTTTATTACACTGACGAACGATTTGATGCGAGGTTATCTACCAAATCAACAACAGACATTAAAGAAGGAAAAAATCTATACTACACAGAGCAACGAGTAAGGGACAACGACGAAGTCAAAGCCTCAACTCAACACCGCTCTAATACAAGTAATCCGCACCAAACCAGTTTATACAATTTGATAGACACAAACATATCCGCACCAACGGTCGGGCAATACTTAACTTATAGTGATGTAGATGGTAAATGGAGGAATACAACCATTGGTTCAATTGACACACTCACAGATGTCGTCATAACCGCACCGATAGCAACTAATAGTTATCTAACATATAATTCAATCAACTGGGTAAATAAAACATTTCCAATAAATGTGGATGAATTCGGCAACATTAGTATGGGCGGTAATTTGAATATAACGGGAGTTAATTTACTATATACCAAAGATGTTGATACTTGGATATCAGCGCACGAAGACAATAATGATAAAGTGTCCGCGGACGGCTCAATTAATACACACAGCGATGTGTTAATTACAGGCACACCCGCTGATAACCAATTATTAATTTACTCAACAGGACAGTGGAGAAATGTTGCTTCTCCTTTTCTAAGATGAGACGGAACCGCGAATATGACGGGCGGATTAAATATGGGAGGATTTGCTATTTCAAATGTTGGTAATGTTGATGGTATTGATGTTTCGGCCCTTGACACTTCGGTGGTTAAACTAACAGGAGACCAAACAATAACAGGGAATAAAATATTTACTACTTATGTGGGTGTAAAAGATTCAAATCCATTAAACACAGGTAAGTTATTCTTCAATTACAACAATAATATGGGTTCTATTTATTCGTCGGAGGCGGGTGGGGCGACGGGCTATCCACTAAGCATTGTTGGTTCTTCCATACTTCTTGCTCCAACAACAGGGGGTGGAATAACATTAACTGGCAATGTTTTAAATTTTAGTGGCACAACAGCAATTAGCGGACTTCCAGCACCATTCTATGACACCGATGCTTCAACAAAAGCATATACTGATACTAAACTGGCAAAGGACGGCACAGTGGCTATGACTGGTAGTTTAAATATGGGAGGATTTAACATAACAAATGTAGGCAATGTTGATGGTATTGATGTATCCACCCTTGATACCGCAGTCGTTAAACTAACAGGAAACCAAACCATAGCAGGAACAAAAACATTCAGCAATGAAATCAAAGCGAATGCTGGGATAACTACAACTACATTAACAACAAGCGACACTATAGTAGTTGGGGGAGGCAAAAAATTATTTATAGACAGGGCAGGTTTTATAAGCACGGTTAATAAGTTAGTTTTATGGGATAATGGAACAGGCTCTGACACTGCATTTAGTGGGTTTGGTATTGCTGGTGATACGTTAATTTATAATGTTGATAATATAAATGCTAGTCATAAATTTTACTATGGCGGGATAGCAAACGAATTATTCAGAATTAATAATGGAGAAGTTAAGGCTTTAAGGATAATAACAGCGAGTGCTGGGATATCAACAACCACATTAACGGCGAGTGGGGCGATAACAGCAAATGGCGGACTAAATATGGGAAGCCAGAGTATAACAAATGTAAATCTCGTTGATGGTGTGGATGTTTCTGTTCTTGATACTTCGGTTGTTAAACTAACAGGAGACCAAACAATAGCAGGAAATAAAAAATTTTCATCAACTATTGAAGTAAGCGGTTCATCCAATCCGACTTCTTTTGATGGCATCGGCATAGCCTTTGATACAAAAATAGGAGTAATTGCCGCACAAAAAACAGCAACAGCGACTTGGTATCCGATACAGATAACTGGCTCGTATGTAGAGTTATATTCAGGTGATACTTTGATTATAACCGCATCTGGCACTACACTATCTTTGAACAACAACAAAATTAGAAATTTAGCAACTCCTACATTATCAACAGACGGAGCGACAAAAGGGTATGCGGACACATTGGACGGGCAAAATGTAAAACTAACAGGAGACCAAACAATAACAGGAATTAAAACATTCAATGGAACGAGAACAGAGATAAAATATCTAACTCTAACGAATACTGCGGATTTTAATAATGTGGATATCACTAATGGCGGAAATATAACATATAATGGGGCGAGGATATTAAATCAAAATGGAGGAGACATATTCTTTTCACAGACAACGGGGGATTGGCAGTCTTTCTTATATACTTTAAACACTGATTCAAGTGGAACCGCCGACCAAAGAGGCTACCTATTCACGAATGCAGCATTTGATGTAAAAGGGGCTGGACTTTATATTTCAAAACTTTTGGATAATAAAAGTGCTTCGTCTGACATTGTCCGTTTTAATAATGCGGGCGGTATGCGGTTTTATGGTGCCTTAGATATGAATTCAAGCAACATTGCAAGTGCTGGAACAATAACAGCAAGCGGATTATTGACGGTGGATGGAGGATGTAAGTTATCTATCCAAAATAAAACAGATGGAGGAACAGGACAAGGAATATTTATGTGGGATACAGACA
The DNA here is from genome assembly GCA_019918135.1 of Paulinella micropora. Classification (NCBI taxonomy): domain Eukaryota; phylum Cercozoa; class Imbricatea; order Euglyphida; family Paulinellidae; genus Paulinella; species Paulinella micropora. The sequence goes on from WBZZ01001955.1 coordinate 99,828, forward strand.
ACACAGGTTGGGGTATTTATATGGCTCAGCCAGGGGCGAATAAATCATTAGGTGGAGGAACAGCAGTGGCAGGCAACGATATTTCAGGCTTTGCTATAAGATTTAGAAGTGGTAATGCTTCGGCGGATGGTTTTGTGTGGGAAAATTCAGCAGAGCAATTGTTAATGTCATTGAATGGGGCAAATGGAACTTTATGGACAAAAGGATTAATTACAGCTAGTGCTGGGATATCAACAACAACATTAACAACGAGCGATAAAATAACAACAGCATCAGGTAAGCCGATAATCATAGGCAACTCAACAAAGGGAGTGGGAGCAACTGGAGGATTGGAATTATACGGAACGGCGAGTAATGTCGCAGGAGCACCTATACAGGCAATAACTTCAACAGACATCTATCCAGTTTTTCAACAACTAAACTGGTCGCACGACAATGTCAATTTAAGTTTTGATGCTTATTTTGACGGCACGAACTGGAAATCAAGCCACAGCGGTTCAAACTTTCTAATTCAAAAAGGTGGAAAACTCGCTTTTTATTATAATTCAGGAACAGCGGTTGGAAACAATATATCTTACACTGAGGCGATGAACATTAATACAAGCGGAGATGTAAGCATCATAACAGCATCCAGCGGATTTTTAACATTAAGAAAATATCAGGGTGCTACCAACAACCCACAAATATTTATGAAATCAGGAGGATATTCAAATTATGCTGTTGTCTGTGCGATTAATGGTTTGCTTCACGCTTGGACTACTTCAAACTCTACTGGTGAGAATTCTGGTAATTATGTTTATGTTCCTCTTAATAGTAATTGGACATATACATCGGACAGGAGGTTAAAATCAGATATTAAAACATTAGAATGTGGAGATTGTTGCGAGAAATTAATGAAGATAAATTGTTGTTCATATTATTGGAAATCAGACGAAAAGAAAGAAAAAAAAGGCCACGGATTTATTGCGGACGAAGTCAAAAAAGTACTTCCAGAATTTGTATCCGAAAGCGGAATAAAAGCAGAGGATGGAGATGGCAACCTTGAAGGAATAACATACACAGACTTCATTCCAATTCTTGTAAGTGCTTTTCAACATTTATCGGAAAAGGTAGTTAATTTAGAAACACAAAATAATAATCTAACTAATGATATAGCCGATTTAAAAAACCAATTAGCAGAAATCCGTAATTACAATGCCCCCTAGATTACATCCACCACCACCAATCATAGAGACGGAAGACCTCACACCCGAATTAAAAAACCGTGTGCTTGATGTTCAAATTAAGCAGGAAGAAAAAAAATTAGACCACGAAATTAACGATGAATGGCGATGTTGTTGTTTCAAAGAAAGGACAGATGCGAGATTAATTAAATATTCTGTTCAAATGATAGTAATATGTAGCATAATCATTTTGTGTGTTGTCAGATTGAGCGACCCAGAAATTAGTTGTGCGAATGCTAATACGTTTATAGGCATACTCACGCTTCTTATTGGTATAATCTGCCCATCGCCGAAGTTAAATTAAAGACCGAAAGCAGATAAACCTAGCATATTGTCATAGTGGATTTGACTTTCAAGATGTTGATAAACACTATTTTTTCTAATAATTCTCCCGCATTCACATTCAATTAATGTTGATCTATACAACTTATTTTTTTCATAATATTTTTTATTTATTTCAATAATACTTTCCTTATTTGCTTCTCTATATTTTTTTCGCTTTTCCGTTATGTGTTCTTTATTTTTTTCATAATATTTTATATTCTTTTCAATAATACTTTTCTTATTTGCTTCGTAATATTCCTTATGCTTTTCAATAATACTTTTCTTATTTGCTTCGTAATATTCCTTTTTTCTTTCTGCTAGTTGCTCTCTGTTTTGTTCTATATATTCTTTTTGAGTTCTTCCTGCAATTATTTTATTAACACAATTACTATTTCTAATACATTCGCCTTCTCGCCTATCCAATTGCATCTTATTTTCACATGGATATTCTTCAACTAATTCAACAAAGGCGTCATCATATTTAACTATTTCAAATGATGATGCATAATTATAAGTTCCGTTCATCCATTTTGTGTAATGGATTTTATGAGCATAAAGTCTTTTGTATAATGGTTGAGTGGTTGAACCAATATACACCTGATCCGTTTGATACGACCTGATAGCATATATTTTTCCTTGTTTATAGTCTGGCATCCTTTTATATCGTTTATTCTCGCTATCTTTAAATAATAAATTATCGCATTCATATATATGCGTCCTGTACCAAGACGAACTATCACCCACACACATTAAGGGCAGTGCCTCATCAAAACTACGACACATATTATTTCCGTTATTTATAAAAACACACTTAAAACCAGTTTCTACCCCTTGCTTTATACAATAAGCACACGACTCGTTCTTTTTTTCCGAGTATCGTGAGTAAAAATCGCACGCAGTCCGACCTAACACAGAGCACACAAATAATAATATTAATAACATAATATATTATACACAATATAGTATGAGTGAATTCAAATACCAAAAGATTATTTTTCTGAGTAATGATTTTGCTGGTGGTAGCAAGACATTTGACAAAAAATTCAAATGAACTTTACCCCACACAGAATGAATGTTAAGTTTATCCACTACACTTTATATGGACCGTATTGGAATTATTGGCACATTTGCAGACAGCACCACAGCAAACATTTCAAACCTCGGATATAATCTTGGAAATATCGGCTGGACCGACGGGCAGTATTCGTTTAAAGTGCTTAAAACAGACAACGGCAATATTGAAACTGACCCACTAGCTGGAAGAATTGTTATTTGTTTAGAATTTCTTGCGTAGGGACCTGCTCCCCCTATATATGCTCAACGAGTTGAGCTTTTTGCTCGCAAAAACCCCGCAGGTAAAATAAAAAATATATTTTAGAATATATAAAAGTATTTTGAGGTGCGGAGGCGAAGTCTCTGCTATGGAAAAAATCAATAATGTAAAGGTGAAACCTGTTAAGCAAATCGGAGATGGCGACAAGTTGGCAAAAGGATATAAGTTATTTGATGAACCGTATGCCAATATTTTTCTTCTCGCTCGCAAGAAGAGTGGCAAGACGACCGCATTGTTTGAAATCCTGAAACGAACGACTGACAAAAAGACCCGTATTGTTATTATTGCCAGCACGATACACAAAGACCACATATACAAAGAAATGGTGAAGCACTTCAAGAAGAAGGGAAACCCGATGGCTATATACACATATTTGAAAACGGATGGATACAGTGTGATTGATTACGAGTTAGATAAACTGAATAAACCTGATGAGGAGCAAGAAGAAGGCGAAATCATTCAAGACGGTACATCTAACGCTGTAGGCGGTAAAGAGGAAGTAGAAAAACCGAAGTTTATTTATTTTGGAAAAGAGGACGAAAAGAAAAAGGAGGTAGGCGAAAAACCACCGAGACCGAGCAAATACATCACACCAGAAGTTGTTTTCGTGTTAGATGATTTGGGTAGCGGATTAAGGGATAAATCAGTTAGCGACCTGTTGAAAAAAAATAGACACTATAAGTCAAAAGTGATTATGAGCTCGCAGTATCTTAACGATTTGAAGCCCGAGGCGATTAAACAGCTCGACTACCTCCTTATTTTTCCTGGTCAGAGTGTGGATAAAATAGAACTCGTGTATAAGCATCTCGATTTGGGCTACGACCTTGAATACTTCATTGAAAAATATCACGAGGCGACCAAAGAACGGTTTAACTTTTTGTATGTGGATGCGGTATCGGACGAGCTGAGGCAGAATTTCAACTATCGCTTGCGATAGTCTATTGTCCCGCTTGCGGGACTAATTTTAACAAAAGGTTTTTGTAAATTAAAATAATTATTTTTTTTCGTATATTATAGAACCTTTTTGAAAAAAGCTTCACCAAAAACTTGGAGGTGCGGAGGCGAAGTCTCTGCGTATGGTCGTAAAAACAACAAGGGTTGAAGTCATTCCAACAGTTGGAAAAATAACAAGAAATTCAAGCACAATGGCTGGCGGAAAAAAGAAAACTGGACGAAAAAAAGGGCAACAGGGTGGAAAAGTAAATTGGAAGAAAGTCGGACAAGCGATATTGGATGCTAATAGGTTTATCAAGAAGAATCAATTGATTTCAAGAGGGGCTACTTTTCTGAGCGATGTCGGAGTGCCTTATGCGGACCGTGTAGCGAAGGCGGCGGCCAAACAAGGATACGGCAAGCAGAACGGACGTGGGGCACTTAAATTTTAGTAGGGACAAGCCCCTACAACCCCGCGGTGAATCAAATAATATTGAAAACAGTTTTATTTTTTTGCCTTAGTATATGAACCTTTTGAAAAAGCTTCACCAAAACCCGTGGAGGTGCGGAGGCGAAGTCTCTGCGAATGAATAAATTAAAAAATGGAGGTGCGGAGGCGAAGTCTCTGCGAATGAATAAATTAAAAAATGGAGGTGCGGAGGCGAAGTCTCTGCGAATGAATAAATTAAAAAATGGAGGTGCGGAGGCGAAGTCTCTGCGAAAACAAAGACCGCCGAGGATATACAGAACGAAAGATGGTCGGCCATATATCAAAGTAAAAGGCAAACGGGCATATCTAAACTTTGGAAAGAAAACAAATGACTTATCAACACTTCAAATCGTTAAGCTGTTTATGAAATACTTGAACAAACCAAAAGCAAAGAAACCGTGGCCGACACATAAAGACAAACGCAAACTGAAAAAAGTTCAGAGCCTGTCGGAGATTGAACAAAACACGAGAACCGCAATTCAAGACCACTTAGACAAACTTAAACAAGAAAAGTATGACCTCATTGAGGCTATTGATAAAAAGGAAAAGTCGGCGCGGGATGACCTACAAGAGGATAAGAAAAGGCAGGAAAGAAAAGACCTCGCCGATGCGAAGGAAAGAAAGGAGGAGTTGGACAGAGAACATAAAAGAGAACTGGCGGATGCGAAGGAAAGGTTGGAAGAAAAGGATAGGGAAATGAAAAAGGAACAACGACTTATCCAGGAACTAAATGCTGAACGACGACATAGACAGGGTTTATTCATGGCACCAGTAGCACCGCCTATGATACCACCACCTCCACCAGGACGACCGCCAAAAAGACGGAGAGGCATAATTGTAAAGGATGCGGAAGAAGAGGAGAAACACAAGCAAACTAAAAAGGAAAAGTTAATTGATGGTATGTTCGCAGAGTCGATGAGACAGAAACAGAATAAAGCAGGAAAAACTAGTAATGAAATGATGGTTAAAAAACTACGATTTATTGGCCACACTATCCCCGATATTAAACCATCAAGAGGAAAAATAAACTATTCCGAAATGTTGAAAAAATGGCTATATACCAGTCCTATTATAAACGAGGGAATGATGTCGCCCGACCAGGCTTGGGCTTCGTTTGATTTATGGGCAGAAGGTGCCGTTCAAAAAAGAAAAGATGAAGTAGATAGAGAAGCAAAAGGAGAAGAAAAAGACAAAAAAAAAGAAGAACAAGAAAATCAACCAGCTATACAAGAGCCTGAGGATACAACACAGCAAGCAAATATGACCGAAGCAGAGACAGAACCAGAATCGGATGCTCAGTCTGGAATTGGCAAAGGATTAAGGACGAATGAAATAGACGACATAATGAAAAAACATACAGCTACCGCTGTAGGCGGTAATTGGTATCTGGGTACGATAGCCAGCGACCAAATCCACCAGTTAAGGCCAGAAAAAAGAAAGAAGTATGGTTTTATTATGAACACACAAAAAAGTTCGCAACCAGGACAACATTGGATGGCTGTCTGGGTAAGCATAAACGGCGATAGGAGTGTTGAAATCTACGACCCGCTAGCCGAATATGAGCCGACTGAACTTTTCCAGCAACAAATGAAACAGTTATTAGATAAAAGCCAACCTGATAGTTATTTATTAATGAAGGTCAATCAAGTTAAACAACAAAGCGACACCTCAGATACTTGCGGATGGCACACAGTATGCGGTTTCTTTTGGAGCGGGCGAAAGGAACCCGTTTTAAATTCGCCAGCGGATGGACTGATTTGAAAGAGAAGGAAGCTAATGAGTTGAAATCCCAGAATGGGTATGGTTTTGATACCTTTATTTAGCAGGGGCAAGCCCCCGCACCCCCTCCGTTGTGGTAATTAAAACAAAAATATATTTTTCTATATATAGTTTTTGAGGTCGTAGGAGGTTTTTGAAAAAAAGCTCCTACAATGGAATATAAAGGTGGCAGGAGTTCTAACATCTGTTACATAAACAGTAAAAACAGGATAAACGGCACAGACAGCGACTTTACACACTCTTTGGATTTAAGAGGATTGGACAACCCCACACACTGTAAAATTTTACATATCTATGTGCCGAAGTCGTATTACTCTGTGGCAAGTCCTTACAACACTTTTATTCTGAGTGAGAATGGCAACGAGGCAGTCATTACGATACCAGAAGGAAACTACACAATGAACAACCTAAAAAATAAGCTGGCCGAAGTGCTAACCGCGGAAAGTCCCAACGACAACACATATACAATAACAAGCAACAACACAAACACCGACCCCGAAGACGGCAAACTATTATTTACTGTGGCAGACAATCCCATCAACATGCCCCCGGGCACTCCACATGTGGAGCCTCAACCGCGGTTTGTATTTGATGACGAAACTCGTATTCACGAAATTATGGGTTTTGAGCGGTCTTCTACTTATTTCTTCGCTAATAATACACTGAGGTCACCAAATGTCATAATCTTGACAGGCGAAAAAACCCTTTATCTACAATCGGATTTAGTCGGCGAAGGTGATAATCACGTGCTCCAAGAAATATATACCGCCAACGAAATACCGTTCGGCTCTGTCATATATGATGGGTCTGGAAGCGAATACGGCAAAAGACTGTCCGCCAATTCAAACAATGTATTTCGGTTTTACTTAACCGACGAAAACGACCAACCCATAAACCTAAACGGGTTGGGTATTGTAATGACCTTATTGATTTACCGCGAGACGAATTATTTTGATTTATTTAATTCATTTTTTAATTTGTTAAAAAGCCGATAATTAATTAAATTTTTTTTCTCAGATTAAAATATATAGAGACCTTTTGAAAATCGTTTTTGATATTGTAAGTATGCCGCCTGTCCAATATGGAGGAGAACTTACACACAGCCAGAGCGAGCTCATTCGCGGTAAGTATTCGCTTAACAAACTTACTGCCCGCGAAAGTCTTGCGACAATTCCAATTACCACCGTGGGAGGAATTGAATCAACTTTTGAAATTCCTACTCGTCCTTTGAACCTTGCGAGGTCTGTTTTGCGATTTACCTACACACCAGATGCGGGTGGTGCTGGTGGAAGGTATAACCGAATTCCTATGGACTGTCTGTCAATGATTAAGACGATTGAACTACGAAGCCGAAGCGGGTAGTATTTGTGTAATCTTCAACACGTGGGTAATTACACTAAGATGATTTGGAAACCCGAGATTTCCTATGATAGATTTATGGCACTGGATAACCACGGGGCTGGGTCTGGTTATGGTGCGATGCTTCAAAAGTGTAATGCTGATGGACGTGCTACAACCGCCTTTAATGCTAACGTGTATGCTGGCCAACAAGCAAGTGCTGCAACAGTTGCGGGGAGTATTGATACCGACGGTCATCTTCAAGCAACATTGAATGTTTATGGTAATGCTATCGCTGGAGCAATTTCTCCACCATATATCAATGCTCGCCGTCATAATGATTTGCTCATTGCTAACGGAACTGGTGCCGCCTCTGTTGTAAATGTCTCTTATGAAGAGGCGAAGTATTTTGAAGGTGGAGCTAATAACACCGCTACTCCTGTAATCAATGTGTCTATTCCTCTCGGTATGATTTTTGGAACCATTTTTGAAATTGATAAGACTATTGGCTTTAATGAAATTCTTGATTTGAGGATTGTGTTGGAAGGCACACAGAAAACTGTATTTTATGGAACTGATGCCCTTAGTGTTGCAGCAGGAGCGACCGCCACCGCAGCACCCGCGAATATTACCAATCTTAACCTCTTTCTTGCCGTTGAAACTGACCCTAATGTTATCTTGGGTGTTCAACAAAAGATTGCGGGTGAAGGCTTTTCGTTCAAGACCGAATACCCGCTCTCTTGGAAAACTAATCTCGCGGCGGGCACTCAGTCATTCGTTTTGAAGATGAACCGCTCGCAGGGTGAGAGAATTCGCCGAATTTACACTAGCGGGTTTAATAATACCGAAAGTTCAAACACCGCATTTGATTGCGATAACCGAGCACAGACTAAGATTACTTCTTATTATACTACTTTGGATAGTAATAGAATTCAGCAGTGTGATATCGCTTGCGCCCGAGATGAAGACTATATGCTTTTGAAGGAAAAAGTTAAGGGTTCTGCTATTTTGAACTCTAATGTATATAAATATAACTGGTTCCACGTTGATTTCTGGGACCACAACCGCCCGCTTTATGACAAGCGAGAAGAAGAGGGTTATGAAGTGGCTGGGCTGTCCTTGGATACCGAACGGCGGTATGAATGGAGTGCGGAGGGAGCAGTCCAATTGAATTATTATACTTATGCTATTCTTCAAAGAACCGTTGTTGTTAAGGGAATTGAAATTTTGATGTCATAGGGTCTCCGCCCCTACAACCCCGCCAGTGAGGTAATTATTAATTTTGTTAGTTAATTTATTTTTTTGATAATATAGGAATTTACACAAAACATTTTTTGAGGTTGTAGGAGGTTTTTTGCAAAAAAAGCTCCTATGCACCAACGAAATTTAGTCGCCCAAAATCCTGGCGGAGACTTCATAAATGTCAAAGTCGGATATGACGGCCACATTGAAACCAATAATATGAAAACCGCTTTCGGCGAAGCATTAACAAGTCAATTAACACCAGTTGTTCAGGAGATTTTCCCCTATACCGTTAATACGCGGATATGGTCATTAACTCAAACTAATGCGACAGTTTCATTTAATGCGAATATGGCTGAATTGAAAACACAAGCTAACAATACCGCGAGTGCCATCCTAACAAGTAAAAGAAGAATAAAATATCGGACTGGTATGGGAGTAGTAGCCCGCTTCACTGCTTTATGGACGACTGATGATACGAAAACATATTATTCGTGTGTAGGAATTGGTGAAAGTGATTTTTCAAATGGTTTCTATTTTTATAAAACTGATGTTGGAATGAATATTCTACAAGCCAAAGGAGGAGCAACTACTTATATCACACAAGCAATATGGGATGATCCCTGTGATGGAACTGGTGATATGCCACTCTTGGATTGGAGTAAGGGAAATGTTTTTCAAATTCAATTCCAGTATTTAGGATTTGGTGCTATACGGTTTTATGTTGAAAACCCGACGACTGGCGACTTTCAATTAGTCCATACGATTAGGTATGCGAATGCCAACACTGGTGTCAGTCTGCGAAACACAACATTACCATTTACCGCACTAATGAGGAATGATGCTTCAACTGGAATTCAATCCCTTAAAACCGCGAGTGTTGGGTTATTCGTAGAAGGCACCAACACTATTAATACAAATATATCAAACGAAGCGGAAGGAGATGAAAAGGCGAGCACCACTGAAAGCCCAATTCTAAGCATAAAAAATAAAACAACTTTTAATGGCGGTGCGACCAATTATTCAATAGTTTATCCAACTCTCGTGAGCATATCAAATGAAGACAGTAAAGTTAATGTAGTGCGAATTGTAAAAACGACGGGCACACTTACGGGACAGAACTTTGCTGATATTGATGCCACAACTTCAATCGTATCAAAGGACACCTCTGCGACAGCCCTAGGTGGTGCTACTATAACGGACGTCATTGTTAAACTTTATGTTAATGCTTCTTCTAGCCAGCTTATTGACCTGCGAACCTATGACATACAACTCGCACCTGGCGAAAATCTAACATTTTTACAAAATTCTTTATCTACTGTCGCGAATGGGGGAAATGTGAGTGTTATTGTTAATTTCGTAGAAGACCAATAGGGGTCTTCGCCCCCTACAACCCCCACCCGCGGAAGCAAAAAAAAATAATAATAATAATAAATGAATAAGTTTTTGAGGTCGTAGGAGGTTTTTTTAAAAAGCTCCTACAAATACTTTTTTACTTCATCTTTATTCTTAAACCACGGCTGTTGAACTAGCCATTCTAGATATTCTTTGTCAATCTTGGCAACATCTTCAATTTTCATTTTTTTATATTTTCCATATTGTAGAGTTTTATTTACTTCTTCCTCTTCGTCGGGAATTTCTTTTTTTGCTTCGGCTTCGCTCATCTTTTGTATATATTATATAAAATTTATTTATTATAATCATAAATAATCAGGGGTCGTAGGGGCTTGTCCCTACAAATACTTTTTCAATTCGTCTTTATTACTACACGGCTGACGGACTAGCCATTCAATATATGGCTTGTCAATCTTGGCGATGTCTTCTATTTTTTTACCCTTGTATTTCCCGAAATGAAATGTGTCTTTGGGTTGAGCATTTCTCATTTCTTCAATCGCTTTTATTTCGTCGTGGATTACCTTTTGGACATCTTCCAACGAGAAGGATTTTTTTTCGCCTTCAATGGAAAGTTTTTGGAACTTCTCACACAGTCTAGTGAGGGCGGACATAGTAGGGTGTATATAGTTGGCAGTATAAAAAAATAAAAAATTAAATAATTAATATAGGATGGCCGAGTGGATTACCTTCGTAAAGGCTTACTCTGCTAAACACTGTATAACCTATGGTGAGGCATTGAAAAAGGCGGGCAAGGAATGGAAAGGACAAGCCCTTTCAAACCCTCGGCGGGGTCGTAGGGGGAGCAGACCCCTACAAGCAGGCAATGCGGAGTTGTCGGAGGATGTCTATTTGGCTTCGTCAGATAGAAAAGGTGCGGACGGATGGAAACCAGTCGCAAGCAAAGAGAAATCAACCGTGTATGAAAAAGATGGTAAGGCGATTGTAGCATTTAGAGGCTCCGCGGATAAGCGAGACTTACTCACAGATGTCGCATTGGTAAAGGGAGTATTGAAAAGAACACCGAGATATAAAGAAGAACAGAAATTGGTTGATGAGGTTATAAAAAAAATATGGTAAGGATAATGTAGAGCTAACGGGACATAGCCTTGGCGGAACAATAGCGAAAGACCTGAGCCGACAAACGGGTGTAAAGGCGACCACATACAATAAAGGCAGTAGCACAAGAGACTTTGTGGAAGGAGTGATTGACCGAGTAGCTGTGAAAGTAAATCCGAAAGGTAAAAGGGCTAAGACTGCGAAGCTAACGACGAACTACCGAACCGCATTTGACCCTGTTTCATTGCTGGGAGCGACTGCTGTAAATACTAAGTTAGTGAAGCCGACTAGGGGAATTCATACTATTAGAAGCTTCAAAGGTAAAGGAGCCAAAAAATTTATTTATGATTAATTAAGTTTAAAGCCGAGCGGGATGCTATCGTTATCGTTAATAAATATACGACCCGCCCATTTATTCTCATTAACTTGTTTTTTTACATTCGCCATATGTAGAGCTAAAATGTGGGATTGTTGCTGTTTGCTGTTTCTGTCAATGTGTATTTTTTTCATTTGAAATTCCCTAACATTTTCAATGATTTCGCCTCTATCCATCTTATCATATACATCGTAGTTGAGTTGATTAGCATTTAAGCCTTTACCCCTAAAATGGAAATATCGTTTAACTCCATTTTCAGCTGTTTCTATATGAACCCCTTTTGAAATATGTTTGAGATCGTTCTTGGTCATACCAGCAGTAAAGGCATCTTTCGTCGTAAATTCTAACATATACAGTTTAGGTGCTATCCACACACCCTTTATAATCTTACAACCATCGCCTAAGTCGTCCCCTATTCCGCCGAGTTTCTTATTACCCATATTCTTAATATATCTCGCACATCTCGCGTGGATTTGGAGGCTGTCTGTATCGGTGTAATAAAAGTCGTCTTCAATGGTTCCGTTCGGGTTGGCTTCCTTAATATAATTATACATAATGCGACGGCTATATGCTAGTATGAATGCCCCATAATGTGTCGGCTTGGTTATGCTACTCTCTAATAAGATCGGATTGCGAGGAAGACCCGATATGTGCCATAAATCTTTGCCTTCTTTGTCAGTAAATTTAACAATGTCAGTTATTTGATTACTGTTCCAGAATTTCCAGTATTCTTCGTTAGTGGTTATGTATGCTGTGATAGATGGTATTGGTCTCTGTATCATCTTACCGTATAGGCTATTCATAAACAGTTTAGCGAGCAAATATTGCGGGCTACCTTTCTCCGCATTTTCCTTCGCCTTAAACATATCGTCTATGTATTTGGCGAAGACACATTCAGATTTTACAGTGTAGTATCCTTTATGAATGCGGACTTCATATCCTTCGGCCACCATATCCTCAATATCTACACTCGTTAGCCATTGGTCCTTCATATCTTCTAGTCACCATTTAAGGGAGCCCATTTTGTCTCGCTGTCCAATCCTTGAATGTAATATGTTTTTTGGTGAAATGTAGTCAAGGTTGTAAATACCGATTTGAAGGTTTCGCGGGTCAAATGGTCTGATTGTTTCCAGTATGTCGCCAACCATAAAAGCTAACATCATCGCGGTTGGATACAAAGATACGACATCCGCATCTACTAGGTAGTCTATTATTTCGTCAAAGGTGATTTCTTTTTTCAAATATCGTTCATACTGCTTAGAAATAAACCGTCTCTTAGATGGGTAAGTCCTGCCTCCGATAACAGCTTTTCTAAATCTCGCTCCTGCTCAACTGTTGGAAGTCTAACTTCGTATTTTTTATCTACATATTTCTTCCATATGTTGAAAGCGAGACTTGAAGTTGAAATGTATGAAGTTAGATTGACCTTATGAGCTGTAAATATCGTCGTGTTTAATTTGTCGTATAATTCCTTCAAACCCATAACATCGTTTTTAAGATAAGTCAAACAGTCCTGCCTCATCTTCTCTTCCATATCCTCCCATCTGCGGGCTTGCTCGTGGTCAAAGTCGCCTTTAAGGATTTCACATCCCATACTTTCAAGATTTGCTTTAAGGCTTCCCTGAGTGTGCTTTCGTAAGTCCCACATTTTAACATTTTCAAACTCTAAGCAGATAATAGAGCCGTTGTTAATTTTTGACGACTTGATCTTAATACCCCTTTTAATTAATTCTTGCTGTATGAAGTAGTGGTCAAAGTTCGCTCCGTTAAAACCATTAACATAAAGAACTGGCGGTTTGTCCCCCTTTTTCTTCGGCGCCCATCCTTCTTTTATACGGTCGCCTCGTTCAATTATTAGGTCTATGAATTGGCTTATACAGTCTTTACCCGCTATAAATTTGAAACCCTCTGAGCCCTGAGTATATCCAACAATGTAGCAGTCGTGGATTTCTTGATTGTCCGCGATGGATTTATTTCTGAATGTTTCCAAATCGTAATGTAGGACTTGGTCGTTATTCATTTTTTCTTCCGTGCGGAACTTAGTTATTAAGTGTCTTTTACCATTCTTCTTCAACATAATGTCAGCAAATTTTTTTCTGTTGAGATTACATTTATGTTTGTTCAAATATAGTCGTAAGCAGTCATCGCACCGCTTCTTGAATTGCTTAACTAATGCGTAATAATGGTTATCCTCCAAAAAGATTAGTTTGTCGGGTTCTTCTCCTTCTTCATTTGTGTTGAAAGTCTGCTTCGTAATATGGTCGGTTATTTCGTATGTTTTCCCATCCTTAACATATTTTTCAATATTTCAACCGCTATTGAAAATGGTATGGGTGAGTTTGGTGTAAGGTTGAATTCCGCTCGTATCTCATTACACCTTTTCTTGTTCATCAGGTGAATGTTTAGAATATCCTTACACAGGAAGAATAAGCAGTTGTTATTTTTGCTTGGTGGTGATATCTTTCTACCTTCTTCAACTTTCTCCTTTTTCTCTCTCTCACTCCATCATAGCATCCTCCGCCGTTCTCTTGAACGAATGTTATTTCTACATATTGTATTGTCCTTTCGTATCCATTCTCGCTAGCTTCAATGTTGTTTAAGTTGAACTCGTTGAGAGCATCTATAAACTTAGTGTCATATTCGCGGAGTAGGAATGAATTGAAATTTTTCTTTGTAGAATAGTGGTCGTATAGTATATTAGCAGGAGCTGATGTATATGTTATAGATAGATTAACATCAGCATTGTTCGTCATACCTTCCCTTCTCGCTCGTCGTATGGCTGGTATGAGAACCTCCTGTTCTAATGTGTCCGTATCATAGAAGCTTATGTCCAGGCCCTTAAAATTGAATATGAGTGAGTTCAATCGTCTGTATCTTCTCATTCTGTAATCGTGTGCCTTAAACTCTGGTCGCTTCACTTCTCTTGTCTTAGTCTCGCGGAGATTTGCCTTAGCTTGAAGAAGTTGGACATATTGCTTGTTTGGTCTAGGGGGTAGAGGTGGCTTGTATGACATTGTATATTGTGGAATAGATTTTTTAGTTTGGTATTAATCACAATGATTTATATTATACTTGTATTATTTGTTTAGATGATAATTATATAAATGTAAAAAAAATATTATTAGAAAAAAATAATTACAATCTTACGATTGTATAATCGTAATTACAAGTAATTAGTTTTACCGTATTTCAACTTCTACAAAACTTTCAATTTTTTGTTTCTTTTTTATAGCATATCGCTCCTTCCGCCTCGCTGATATGGCTTCTTTATTCCTTTCGTAATATGAAACTCCAGCCTTTCTATACATTTCTGGATTTTTTAAGACATATCTTCTTGAAGCCTCGTAATGAGCTTTTTTCTTTTCTTCAACAGATGTATATTTAGCAGGTCGCCCTAACTTTACAGAGCCGACTGGTCCGCTTTGTGATGGCATAGAACCTTTTGAAAAAGCTTCACCAAAACTCTATATGTATATTGTTATATAATAATAATCATAATTATATAAATGAAAAATTAATTATTACCTACTTCTTATAACCAGATTGTAATTTCCATTCCGTAATTTTTGCCTAACCCGCCACCATATATTTTGTAAGAAACTTGTTGCTTTTTTGTAATCTTTTTGGATAAAGTTTCCGCAGTGTATTTTCCTATATATCCTAACTGTCTTCCTTCTTCTGTTTCCACCCTAATAGCATTTTTATCAAATTTATTTTCTTGTTCAGGAACTATGAAAACTTTGATTAGAGGTTTGCTTCTTAGATATAACAAATTTTCCTGTCTTCCTCCAAATGTTACCCCGACGACTTGTTGATAATGTTGGCATCTTTTTTATATAGTTAGAATTATATTTTTTAAAATGATAATTAATTAAATGATAAATATTTAAATTTCGCTTCCTTTTTGATTTCTACTTGATTTACAGGGGCAAGCCCCCGCACCCCCTCCGTTTATTTTATTATTATTACCTTCTTATTTAAGCAATCTATGTGAATTTGTGGGGGTTTCTTAGGTGCTTTAATTTTGGATACATTGTGTTTTAATTTCATATGTCTTGATTTACAAGCTCGTGATATAGTCTCATAACATTCTTCACAAGTAATCTTTTCTAATGCTTTCTTATTTCTCTTTTCTCTATTTTTGATTTCGTATGATTTCTTTTGTTATTTAATGACAATAAGTCTTTCTTCATATAGTTTCTTTGCTTCTTCATATAGTTTGTTTGCTTCTTCCATTTTATACCATTTGCTGTTTCATTGTTTAAATGTTTAACGAATTTTGAAGATGTTTAACGAATAGCAAAAATATAAGGATTTGGACTTAAAGACCGCTTTTATGCTGGTATTTTGCTTGAAAATACCTGCGGAAAAGCGGTAATCATCTTCTGCTAAGGCGCGTGGAGACCCTCAAGAGGATGTTCAAGGCTGGACAAGAATGTAAAAATTACCTCGTTGCGTGGCCAAGCTCAAGACCGAAAAAGATATACTGCATACATGAACACATATACACAAAAGAAAATGAAAAAAATAAGTTTATGCACACGTACACATTCATGCAAACATATGCTGTGCAGGCCAATGACAAATAGAAGCAACGTGAGAATGTGTCGAAACGGGAAAAGGAGCTTCAAATGATCGAACCCACCGGGCAGGTCATGAGGTATGTTTATATACGCATAAATTATATTTATATGCATATACTTACATATATGGATACATCATATACGCCATTATGTATGTGACCATGTTGCAGATGCAAAGTAAAGCTTTTTGCGGAGTCTCTCCAGCTGAAAGGCGACCCCTCGGACTGGTCGGAAGAGGCCCTGGGAAGCAAGTTGGACGCGGACACTGGGCGGCGACTATGCAAAGAAGCCTTCGCTGCCAAGAGAGAGGAACGGGAGAGCAAGTCGCTCCTTGTTTCCGTTGAGGTCTCGTTCTCTTTCTTCTCTCTCTCTATGATTGATGATGATGGATGATGATGGATGATGATTGATGATGATTGATGATGATTGATGATGATTAATGATGATTAATGATGATTGATGATGATTTGATAAATGATGATGATGATTGATGATGATTGATGATGATTGATAATGATTTAATAAATGATTGATGATGATTGATGATGATTGATGATGATTGATGATGATTGATGATGATTGATGATGATTGATGATGATGATGATGATGATGATGTGATGATGATGATGATGATTGATGATGATTGATGATGATTGATGATGATGATGATGATGATGGTTAATGATGGTTGATGATGATTGATGATGATTGATGATGATGGATGATGATGGATGATGATGGATGATGATTGATGATGATTGATGATGATTGATGATGATTGATGATGATTGATGATGATTGATGATGATTTAATAATGATGATGATTGATGATGATTGATGATGATTGATGATGATTGATGATGATTGATGATGATTGATGATGATTGATGATGATTGATGATGATTGATGATAATTGATGATGATTGATGATGATTGATGATGGTTGATGATGGTTGATGATGGTTGATGATGGTTGATCATGATTGATGATGATTTGTGTGGACAGGAGAGCGACGCGATCCTGGCAAGGTTTGGGGTCCCGGCACGAAAAGACTTAAAGAAGGTGCGCGCGCCATTTCTGGCTACCGTGGAAGCAGTCCATGCAGAGCAGGAATTCCTTCGGACAGGTGGGAGACGACTGAAGAATTTGAGCTATCCCGGAATCAAGAACGTGTTACAGCCTTTGGCTGCTGCTGTCAAGTCAAATACTTTCAGTCCTCCTCCTCTTGTCAAACGGGAGTCCCCTCCACCTGCAGTTGTCCAAAACAAAAAGAGAGACTTCATTGATGTCAGATCCGATTCTGAGGAAGAGGATCGCCTCTCTCGTCACAAGAAGGCAAAACTGGAGCCACAAGTGAAGGAGGAACAATAGACCTGTGGTACCTGCACCTTCAACGAAAATCCCTCCACTTTCCTGGCGTGCCAACTCTGCGCGCAAGTACGGAGCAGCGATGCGGACGTCGACTCCACTTTCCAATCCGACGATATGTTTGATGAGCCCAGGTCACCGCTTGTTAACTACTTCACTGATAGCGATGATGAAGAAGAGGTTGTAAAAGAAGAAGAAAAAGAAAAAGTGAAAGAAGAAGCAGAAGAAGCAGAAAAAGAGGAAGTAGAAGAAGAAAAAGAAGAAGAAGAAGAAGAAGAAGAAGAAGAAGAAGAAGAAGAAGAAGAAGAAGAAGAAGAAGAAGAAGAAGAAGAAGAAGAAGAAGAAGAAGAAGAAGAAGAGGAGGAGGAGGAGGAGGAGGAGCAGAAGGAGCAGAAGGATGAAGAAAAAGGAAAACAAGCACAGGAAGTTTACTGGAAACCAATTGGAGGAACCGGTGAGTTACTGAAAGAGGAAAAAACTAAATTTTCGGAGCATATTACTTTGTTGGATGCGGCAAAATACTCGGGTGGCGCCAAGGAATTGAACAAACGCTTCAACTCCAAGGATTTGCCCGGATTAGGAGAGATTGCTGCGTTCGTTATGAAGAACTATGGGTCCACTTGGGCTTCGGTTCCAGCGGGGCTGGGGAAAGTGGTAGGTATCAAGCCAACCATTTTGCAGCGCAAAGTAAAAGCAAAAAGCAAAATTTTATTGCATGTTTATGGCGTAGCTGCCGGGGAAAGATTTTTCGGTAGAGGATCTGAAGCCGCGCGCAGGTGGGCCAAAAGCAAGTTTGCGCCCTCCTGGGTCCTCAAGAAGAGCCTCCAAGAAAGCGAAAAATAACAGTACGAAAAGATTGAAGATGAAAACCATGACGAGAGATATGAAGCATATGTCGACGCAGAAGATTGCGTGCTGTATAGTTTTTACTTAGAGAACGGCAGGATCTTATTGTCGGACCAAGAGCAGCTGTTGAAAGAACTTCACAAGTGAGAAGTTTATATCTCTCATCATGGTTTTCAGCTTCAATCTTTTCGTAAAGAGAGATGAGACGAGACTCACTCAAGCGACTGACTCATGATCTCAATATTATTAATAATATTATATATTATAATAGCTCAGTATTGAAGCTGTACTACGTGACACATATTTTTCCTATATTAATATTATATTAAAAGTGTGAATATTCTAGTAATATATAATTATATTATTAATATTAGGAGAATTAATTGTTATTAATATTAATCATCACATCATTATCCGGCGGTGGCGACCGGAATTCTTGTCCGGCTGTGGTGACAGGAATCAGTTCTAAATCAAAACAGAAATTTCCAACCAAAACTTAGATTTTCACCAAAAACAAAATTTCCAGCAAAACTGAAATTTTATCGCAAAACAAAAATGTCAACCAAAAAATAAAAACATTTTTTTTTCTCACTTGAATGTCAACAGCAATATTAGACTTTTCATATGGGCAGCCGCGGCTAACTACATATGAGTCTTCCTTTCTTCAGTTTTGTGTTTCATTTCTTCGTTCTGAGCGGACTGTGCGTCACCTCTTTACCGCTTCCCTTCTAGCTTTTACGCTTCCCACGTATCCCTACTAGTGATAAGTATTCTCTTATTAATATTAAAAGTTAATCTTTGTCGGTGAAAAAAATAGTAGTGTAAAAGTTATTCATCATCACTGGTCCGAGTCTCACTACCGTGACTAAGTACTGGCCACACAGAAAAACTGCCACAGGTCAAAATTATGACCTGACCGGACCGTTTCCACTAAACTATTGTTAAAGTTTGCAGCACCGTGCCGCTACTGCTGCTACAACTTGGCTGTAACTGCTGTTTCGGTCCGGCCGGCGTATCACCGACCACGTAATAATTTTTCACTATAGGTGACCGTCGATTTTGCCAACCTTCAATTGCTCGGATAAGGGATAGCAGTTTGGAGCAAGGAGATATCTGAGGCGACGGCTGGGACTGATTGAAAGCTGAGATAAGCTACCTCTGCTCAGTACTGCTAGGCGAGGAGTCTCCAGTGCAGGCTAAAAAGTGTACTTGAATATACTTGTAAATATATTTATGTAACATAGATTACTCTGTATGTACAAAGCTTACGAAATGCTGAGGTTACAAATCAAATTTTGCATTGAGCGGCTACAGGAAACGATTTTAACGGTTGCACATCCAACGCTGCTGCCGCTTGTCTGTTGAGTTGGAAATGTCGAACGCAACGTGATTGACCATGCAAACATGCATACCAGCAATACTTACTTGGAACCCTTTGACATCTCCAGAGCGTCAAGCTTAGACACCAACTCATCACACATCATGACTAGCTCGCGATTTTCTTCCTCCTTTTTGGCCAGGTCTTGTTGGAGCACACGTATTTGCTCTTTGGCCATGGTGTCCACTTTACCAAATCCACCACCCTTCGATCCTAGTTGTTCTCGCAAGGAGCGCTCCGTCTCACCTGCGTCGAACAGCTTGGACTTGAGGACACGGAGCTGTAGATCATCCTGCTTCTTCCCTTCTTCAAGCATCTGGATCTTGCGTTCTGCAATCGAAAGGTCCTTCACGGCTGACTGCATGTCACGCAACTGCTCTCGTGCTTGGACAAGTTCCGACTTGTACCCTTCCTTTTGTGCGTCGATGTCGGCAGCAGAGCGGTGAAGCTGGTCATACTGTGCAGTCACCTCACTGAGAGCCTTGGTAGTCGCGGTGAGATCCGC
>WBZZ01001955.1:130000-156694 GCA_019918135.1 Paulinella micropora
GGCGGTCACTTAACCGACTGACAGAAGTTACTTAGTAATGGTTTTACTGAGGGACCCTGGCCATATGTAGTTAGCTCCTTATCAAAATGCTAATAAAGTTTTTCCTTCTATTTTTTTTTTGTGAAATATATTAGTAATATTTTAATATTGAATATCAGACTGAGCACTTTAACTACCTGCAAAACCACTCACTAGTACCGTTGACATTTTACTGTTTTTGACCTGCCCGTTAGATTCTCCTCTGCACGACTCGTTTCGACTTCACTAACTAGCTTTCGATTTCGTCCATGAATGACTTCAAACGATTTAATCAAAGTTTTTACAGCAATTGCCATTTTTCCCTTCTCCATTGCCTTTTTTTCACGATTTCCCGAAAATCACAATTTACGAATTTACGGTGAATTTTGGGGACTGACACAGTCAAGAGAACATAAAAATAATAATTGCAGTGAATTGCGTGCACAGCCGTTTGGCTCCGAAAGACTTTTCAAACATGATGAAAGTTCAGGACCTTTTACTTGAAGAAATAACTTGTACTTGAAGCACTCCTTCAAGTGCTACAACTTATTCAACTTCAAGTGACATACGAAACCAACTCACAATCTACGCTCACCTACGATCGTACGTTGCAACCAAGTCTGCAAACAAGTAGAAACCTACGTAAATAAACGAAGTGACCTCTCAGCTATTTACTGGTATTTCACCTACTCTCAGGAGTCAGGGCTTTTTGCAGCCATAGAGACTTTTAATAAGAGTTCGTTGTGTATTTATCCCTTGGGGTTTTTCCCAAACTCACAATTCGAATTTTCCTTTCAAGTCGAAACTGAACACACAAGTTTTGTGTGCTCTGTCGACAGATCGATTTGAAAGCACCTCCTACAAGGAAGGTACTACTCAACGAACGTGGAAGATCAGAGGTCATCAAAAAACACATATGTGAGACAGATCGTTCACCTGTCTTTGCATTTTTGTGTCGTATTTCTGTTCTTCCACACTCTATGCAGTCGACCAACACAGTATGTGTTTGGTTTTGTTTGTGTTAGGGTCACCCCCTTATCACCCAGCAAGATCATCCTCTTTGCTGCTCATCGTGCTCTACAAGTGTACCAACACTGCCTGGCCTACCCCTGGTGACGTGGAATGTTCGCCAACTCACGCCATGACGATCCCCTGTCGCGTATTCGGGAGCACAAGAGGAAATGCTTGGACCCTTTCACCATACTGGGCGTCTACCATGGTCTTCTGCCTTCTGAAAAGAAGTTTCTGAAGGAAGTAGAGGAATGGAAGTCTACTCCTCTCACTACGGACCTCTCGTGGACGCAGTCAACGCAGTTCAAAGAGGATTTATTCACCAACTACTCTGGCGAATACGGGAACGTTCTACTCAAGGCAATCAAGGACAAGCAAACAAATTTGCTTCATCTACCATTGGTACCGACACCATCCCCCACGCTGATGTGCAATCCCAACGTGACGGCCCACGACATCTACCAGGAGTATTTGGGACCTACAGGCTCTGCAGCTCAACAGGAAGCTCTCTGGAACCAATTGGGTACTCTCATCCCCCTCGAGGTATATGTTAATCATTTACCTATTTCGACTTCGATGCCTGGAGCACCTGGATCACTTCATGGGTTGGTACTTCCAGCCCCTGCAAGCACTCCAGTTACCGTGCCCCCATCGACCCTGATTGGTTCGACGCCAGCAATAGCCCTGGGAAGTATTCCTCCGGGACCTACACCGCTGACTAACCCATCAACGAGCCCCCCTGCTCCAACTGCACCATCAACGGCTGCAACATCGCCCCCTGTAGCTACCCCATCGTTGGCCTTACTCCAGTTACGATGCCCGCGTGCAACAGCAATGGCCCCCATTAATAGGGTACCTCATATCACCCTTGTCGGTCCGTTTGCACACCCTGGAAGTCTAGCAAGTGGAGCGACACCCCTGCCACGGCGTGAACCGCATCCACCGCTGGCATCCATCGTGGCATCTCGCCCACCTGCCCCATTGGTCAATCGAGCACTGTCCATGACTGACTCAGCTTTCACGTCACCATTTCGACCGATAATGGGCTCTTTTGGACCGAGACCGGCTTTTGCTCCATCGACAGCAACTCCGACTGATTCGTCAGGTTTAACCCTCGCTACAGTGACGCCGGCACGCCCAATGCCTCGCATTTCGCTGGGTACAACACTGCAAGGTAGTAGAATCACACCCTGCACTCTGGTGGTACGAACCCTCCCGTGGAGGACCAAGGTGGAGCCCCTGTGACTGCAACAACCGGTAATGCAACAGTGGCGACTCCGGCTTCCGCGAGCTCGTCATCAAGCTCATCTTCAAGCCCGGCATCGAGCTCAACATCGAGCTCGCCTGCAGGTTCGTCACCTGATCCATCGTCTGGTACGACGATTGCGACTCGGCCACCGGCCCCTTCGACGGAGAATGGCCCTCCGGGGACTACACCATCTCCGCCATCCTCAGGCAATGAATCCTCGTCAGCATCGTCGATAGGAAGAGTTCTGCGATCGTCCACCTTTGCAGGTGTTCCACCCCGCACGCTACACATGATGGCCCGAATCCGATCTCTCTTCGTGTTGACCCGCCCGACCACCGCGCCGGGACATGACGTTGCTACTCAAGCCCGCGAACTTGCATTCAACCTACATTTGAACAACTTGTCAATGCTGTTGGCATGCAACCGCATCATCGACACGGTGAATAAGTGGGGAGACAAGACTGCAATGGCCCTCATGGACGCGTACTGGACTCGGTACATTCGGGTCACTGACGAACGCACCCGCGTCTGGAGCATCATCCCGTACATGCTCATAGAATATTTCATGGAGGTGTTCAAGGGACGACTGGACAAGGGAGACACGAAGCGACCAGCTATGCAAGCCCTCAAACTTCGACGCTTCAAGAAGGAAAGCCTCGCAGGGTATGTAAATCGTTGCATCACAAGCTACGAGACGGCCCAGGCAGCTGGCTGACAGACAGCCGACTTCAATCAAGTCCGCGATGTGTCTCGGATGCTTTACCCCCATGGAACGAGATCGATGGACTCTGTACGCTGCCGAGATATTTAATGCACTTGGTGTTGCATGGCCCCGCGACCTCACTGACCTTCTGCCCTGGACCAACTCCCTCGACCTCCATGTTATGGAAGACTATTGGCCCTGGATGGAAAGTACTACGAAGCCCTCGTCGGCTACCACATACAAGCGACTGCGCGAGCGCCCTCCTCGTCCGACGCCTTCTGCCTTCTCCCGGGACTCAACCATCAACGTCGACACTCGTCAGAAGAGACCGCGTAAGACGCAGCAGGAAAACAAGGAGAACAAACGTCCTCCTCGTCAAAAGCGCAAGGCTGATGCCATGTCGATGGCCCAACCAGCTGCATCACCGGATCGTGGACGCCCCAAAAAGCGGACTAAGACGGACAAGCCAGCCCCGACTACGAAGAAGACGGCAACACGCCCAAGCGTCCACCCTTCACCGGGATTCCATGCTCCTACTGCAAGGAACATAACCAGTTCCTCAAGCCGAATCTGACCCCGAAGCACTCGCTTGAACAATGCAAGCTGCAGCAACAGCGTTGTCAGGATGAAGGCAAGCATTGCAACTGGTAGCCATCCTCGGCCGCCACGCGGAAGCAGCCACGGGCTTTCCACATGACGACGCGCGCGGCGTCTCAGGAGTCACGTCTACTCCGCATTTCTACGACCCCGACCGTCGTCTGCGGGAATATATACGTACGTAGATCATTGCGTCCGTCCCCGGAAGAAGACATCATCGGTAAGACTACATGCGTTCTAGACTCGGCCTGCAACTGCAAAGGCGTAGCCCTCCTCGATTGGGTAATACACCAAGGACTTGAGATCGTGTCGCTTCCACACGTCGACGCACGCTCATCTGTGGGTGTTGATGCTACTCTTTCTGAAGGCATTGAACTTTTCGTCTCGGCCACACCGACGTCTCCGCTGCACGCCATCACGATATATATCTCGAGCCACCTCCCCGAAGGTATGAACCTGCTTCTTGCCAACGAGGTCTCGGCCCAGCTCAACCTCTCCATTGACGACGCGCAAGCGATTCGGCCCACGGACTACATGCCCCTGAAGCCGCCTCCCAAGCAAATCGTCTACGAGACGGAGTTCCATCTCTTCGAGACACCACTTCAAGTCGGTGATTTACAACATGCTACGGTTAGCTACGACTTTCGCCCTACAACGTTGGCGAAAGAGATGTCCTACCCGATAGTCAAATTCAACAAAATCATCGACCGCCGTCCCAAACTGCAGCTCCCCTCGAACTCCCACGACCTTCTGTCTACTTCGAACGCCCACCTCTACGGCCGCCAAGTCAACCTGTTCATGTCTTCGCGTGACACAGGAAAGAGATCACCGCTGGACTTCAGAGTTGGATGGAGAGAGAGCGACGCAAAGAGGAAAAGGGAGAAGACGACGAAGAGGACGATGAGGAGGACGACGAAGAAGCTGACGAAGAAGCTGACGAAGAAGCTGACGAAGAGGCCGACGAAGAAGAAGAAGAAGAAGAAGAAATCGAACTAGTCGAGACCGAGAGCGAACAAGATGGCGAAAGCAAGGCGAGCGCTTCTACACCTGTGCAGACGCAGCATGTCACAACACGCTCTCGTGTAAGACAAGAGGAAAACAAGCGCACTCCACCGCCATCCTCCAAACGACAGAAGCTGGAGACATCCCCACCTCCAGAGGAATCCCCAGCTCCTTCGACTGGCGCGACTGCTACTCCGACTACGAGCGAATCAACCCGAGTGTGGCGGGAAACACCTCCCTCTCAAGTTGAAAACACATCACGTGCCCCTTCTGCCAACGAGTGGCTTATATCGGCCTGGAAAAGGGAAGACGAATTGGCGCGACAATACCTCACTCAACTCCGAGGTAAGCCTTCGCAGGCGAAACGCTCCTTAAGCTACCGGGCGGCAGCGTCATCATCATCGTCGTCGGCAGCATCATCGTCGTCGGCGTCATCATCGTCATCATCATCGTCGGTACGACCTACTCCGATTATGACGGCGCCATCGACGGCCACATCATCGACACCCCCTGTGCTGACCAACCAGGCCCAGTCTTCATCATCATCGTCCTCATCAGCACCGAGAGCGGTGTCCTACTATCGCAGACTGCATGCCGGTTCGTCAAATCAACGACAACCTTGTTCGAGACCTCAATCAGGTTCCGGATTCACCAGCACCCCAACTGCCACTTCAGTCTGGAGCATTCTCTACGGAAGAGGACTCCGAACCCGAAACAGTGGAGCCATCCCCCATCGGAAGAGTTCGGCCCATCATCAGCCCGCGGTCCCGACCGAGGAGGACAGCTACATCGCCCCCGGCGGCAAATGTATCCCCTTTTGTCGGACCCGGCAAATGGGACGAATTCAGGGGACTGGTGGGATTCACAGCACAGCAGATGACACCAAATGTCCGTGACGCAATTGGAAACCCCTACCAACTCAGACGAGTCGACCTTCAAACTCCGATAGCCACCTTCCGCGCGGACCTTCGCACTCCGCCTGCACTGTACCAAGAGGTCCAGCCGGTCCCATACGCATGGGTACCTCCTCGCTCGGTTCCCACACCAGAAGAAAAAGAAGCCCCTACCACAGACACAGACTTGTGGATTGTCAAGGAAGTATACGCGAACTACTTCCCGACGCTGCATCCGTTTGCTTCGCGGGCACATACTCCAGATACCCACACGTTGGTTTACTGGATACAAGAGCAAATGATCACCAGCCAAGGTCTATGGCCCGACAATGTCATTCCACATAGAGCTCATGGTTGGGACTACCCTCGAGTGGAACGAGCGTTGCTACGCACGGCAGATGACGCGCGTGGGACTTACGAGATCCCACCACCTGTGGACCACATCCATTGGAGATCTGCGGACCATATGGTCCTCCCATTCACGGAGTACTACAACTTTATTGCGAACCCGCTTTTGGCGCGCACGTTCATTCCTTGGGAAGCACTGACAGGCTTAACATGGAACCCATACCAGAGCGCATCATCGAGTTCTGCAACAGGCTCCTCATCGAGCTCGTCATCGAGCTCTTCATCGAGTTCATCGACGAACACAACTTTGAGCACAACTTCGAGCACAACTTCGAGTTCGTCTTCGAGTTCGTGCCCGCACGCACTCGTGAGAGTAAGACCTACATACGTACAGACCCTCGCCAGATGTATGGACGAACTCCTTGGGGCAACCGAACTGCTCATTTTGTTGATGAAACGTACGGCCTTAATCGCGACAGACCTATGCACCTCATGCAACACCATTGGCCGCCTCGTAACATGCCCCATGAGATGGATCCGGCTACATACAGCGACATCACGCTGGGAATGTCTCTTCTTTCCCAATGCGAGGAATGCAAAGGAGTCGTCAACATGGAAGCCCTTTGCCTACTCAGGGTCACGGAACGCACAAAGTCACGTCTTCTTCACGATCAGCCCTCGCAAAGACTTAAGAAGGAGGACGTGGAGAATATTCTGAACCAACCGAAAGGCGCACCCACGATGAAGAAATTCTTGGAAACTAACTTGAATGCCACCATCCTTCACTTGGGCCCGGCACATGGACGAAGCACGGCACAACTTGTGTGTACGGCCCTCGTCGGCCGCCAAGTGGAGCCAACCGGGGACGTGGACTGCTTCCGCACCGGCATGGCATATCAATCCAGACTCCGTCCCTGCGGATACAAAGTGTCGTCGTACCTAGGACTCATTGTCGGTGCCTCCCCAAGAACGGCGCCCCGAGACACCATCATGGACGCTCTTTCCGAAGGTGAGTTACTTTTTCCGTGGAGCTGCATGGAAACTCCGACCACCGGCCAATTTACCATGGCCCCGGCATTTGGCACCTCAGAGTACCAACGCTACTTGTTCAGGCTACCAACACGAGAACGCTGCTTCGCACTTCAGCACTACTTTCATCGACTCCCTTGTATTGATCCCATCTGGCTAAAGACAACCGCAACGGACTCCTATTACGACATCCAAGGTAGGCCAGTACACGAGCGCAGCTACCTATGCACAGTCGACCTCCCTCGGAACTATTTCAACCAGAGCTCCCTGACCATTTCCTACAAGAACAGGGGCGACGGAAAGTTCTTCGACAACATCCTCACAGACAACTGGAGTGGATTAACGCGAGGAATTGAAATTACCAGAGGCATGTTCACGCTAGGGAGCCATCGGAGGAACTCCCGCCGACACCTCGCTAACTACCTTCGGACGTGCCCAAACTGGATCGACCACAGCAACCTGACTCGTCCATCCAATGGCCTATTACATTCTATTAGGCCCGATACAAAAACGTGGAATGGATAATAGCTCAAACCGCTATCTATCTCATCGCCAGTCAGAACGGCAAACGCTACAGCCGCGAAATCCACGTAGTTCATCATCCTATGGGTACTTACCCTTGTAAGTACGACATCGCCAACCCGTTTTGAAGAGAAAAGCGTTTGAAAGGTTACCCTGTTGGCGTTCCATGCATTCGCAAAGAAACCAACTTCCACCCGAATCCCCACATCTGGATATGGGAGGCGGGAAACGCACTCGCGGCACAGCCGGTGGATAGACACACTCCTACGGGACGCTGGCTCAACTTGAAGTCAACCGAGACTGCCGAGCGCCTACGTCTATTCTACTGCGAAATGAAGATGTTTACGTCGGACATTGAGGCAGAGGCCCTCCTGAATCTGCCTCTCCCAGTCCACACTTTGAGCCCACTGGAAACACGCGGACACTACCGCATCGGCTTCCCCCAAGGTATTCATCGACCCGGAATTCGACGTGACGCTGAAGCCACAAGGACGGCCCAGAACACCAGGATCCAGCACGTATCCGATTGACGTGGACGCAAGCGAAGACGCAGCATTCGCTCCAGCATCCAGCTCTAGCAGTTCGAGCTCCAGTAGTTCGAGCTCTAGCTCGGGCCCTGCACCCGCCAACACTCCGGGCCCCGCTCCCGCTTCACGACCTTTCATATACGCAGCTCCAAGCTCTTCTCTTACCCCTACGACGCCCCGAGTGGCAAGTGTAACACCGGACAGCCGGCTCCGCACCGGAGACCAGACGACGACGACGACGAGACAAAACCGGACTCGCCCCCGGCAGGTAGCCAACCACCTACGGCCATATCTTCATCGTCATCGTCTTCCTCAACTGCGGCGACATCGCCGTCCCACGCCATGCTCCTACGTTCCCGACCAAGACAACAAGCGGAATGGCTCGAAACGAAGTACGCCCCTTTCGAACCAGCCCCTCAGCCTATCTACCCAGGTATGTTCCGTCTTGCTGCCATCAATCCCGATCTACGAACGGACATGCGCCTTAAGATTTTGAAGCAGCTCAATATTTACGCGCACATGGACTGGATTTGTTGCGTCTCCTCTGGCGGACTCAACGCGGCTACAGCTTACCTTACAGACAAGCTTGACCCGGATCAGCAACTCTACCTCTGGTACAACTTGGCCCATTGGATCGATGTCGGACAACGTACGGGTAAACCTTTTCTCCAACACGAGCTAAACTTCGACGCCGGTACCCGACAAGATGTTCCTGATGGCCTCTTTGCCTTCCGCGCTTCACGTAAAGCATGCCTTACGCCCCATTTACCATGGTGTATTTGCACAGCTAAACACTGCGCAGGCAGCAAGCCCTCCGATCTATCTACACAGCCATCATTTCGGCTTTCCGCTATTAACCCCAGCCTTCACATCTACTTACAACGGGAGATCCTTTCGGGGGCCTCATCATCCCGTACTCTTTGGATCATGCTTTCTTCAACGCATCAGGAGCCATCAACGGTGTGGCGAGCGTCAAAGACAAAGAGCGCGTTTGGCGGAAGCTCGCTGAACTAGTCAAAATGGGGAAGCATAGTATGGATCCTGTCTGGTATTCAATAGATACCGTACCATCACTCGACAGTAACCAGTTCGCCTATAATGTCCCTGACGGCATTTTCGCATGGCAAGCGCTTCACCCCAACAAGACACATCAAGTGTGGTGCAAGTGTGGCTACGGCGATTGCCTTCACATCGACACCACTGGCGCTACTGGGACACGCAAGCCTAAGCCGAAACCAGCTCGACCAGCTTTCAACAGTAGTCTTGGTGGCCACCCCCGCTACAAGAAGAACCGCAAACACGTGCAACGCGCTAAGCGGACCCGATATCCGCCGGCCGACGATGGCAAGTATCAACCCGACCGGGATATCGGACCAGCCAACCGGGCCGCACTGCCCATTATGGTCAGACAGCCCCTCGGCCCGTCCAAAACCCGAATTACAAGCCACCTCTGCGTCCACAGCATCGTTCTGCGGCTCCAATACAGCGCCGCCACTTCTACATGTACGCTCGGTCTGGTACCGGACACCAGCAGCGATTGAATACCAAACAGGGTCGGGCGTGACCATCAAGTCTGGAGCCCTCTCCAGACACCGCCCTATTCTTACCGCCGGATCCTTCCACCATGGCTCTTCCCAACCGGGAAGTCACAGTCCTCGCTGTAAGGATCCTCCATACTTCGATCCCGCCATGGCGGAGCTCGCTGCAACATGCCCGGACCCGCGCATGCTTTACTGTACAGCAACTACGGTTAGTGGATTTTAACACAGACCACCCCGTGGATTCTCATTTCTGAGAGACTTTGCCGCGACTTTCTAGACAAACAGGCCGCCAAACTTACCGCGCCGCCTGCGCCCAAATACGCACCTGAAGTCGTCAACTCCGGCCTCACTGCAGAACAACAACGACTTCTATGGGCCCTCCTCGGAGAATTCGACGATGTCTTCCAAGATGAAGCAGGTGTCTTCAATCACACTGTCGTGTCATCCTCAAACCGGGAGCTAAACCAATTGCGGTGCAATGCCCACATTGGACTCCAGCGGTACACCAATACCTCAAAGGTTGGGCGATGGACGTTCTTACAGCTGGCATTTGGTCCATGGCCTCTGCAAATTGTGCCTGGGCTAGTCGAGCCTGCCCCGTAGGAAAGTTTGAAGACTTAGCAAAGGAGGTCATCCGCGACATACGCAACGTCTACGACTACCGCGGTGTCAACGACAACCTCCACCTGCCTGTGCCAGGTTTACCCAACCCAGATCAATACCGCGAACGCTTCGCGGGCTGGCACTATCTCAGTTCTATCGACATGGTCGACGGCTTCACGCATCTGAGACTCAATCCAGATGACGGTAGCCGCGATATTCGCTGTTTGGACACCCTTAGGACTCCTAGTTCCTAATTTTATGCCTCAAGGTGTTCACCGCGCCCCGGGAGACTTTCAACGCGCTATGGATAAGTCCTTCAACCATTTGGACTTTTGGAATAAATCCGCTTCGGCCTACCTCGACGACGTCACAGACGGCTCCAACGACTTCGATACCCATCTTCGCGAGCTCCGATTCATCTTTCAGGCTATGCGAGACTCCGGCCTCCACGGTTCGGCCCGGAAACTACGCTTAGGCTACCGCGAGCTCAACACTTTGGGCAAACGCTGCAGCAAGAAAGGTATCGCCGCAGATTCTTCCAAGGTCGACGCTATTCTCAAGCTGGCCGACCCATCCAACGTTTCTGAAGTCCGATCAGTCTTAGGTATGACCAACTTCATCCAAGCCCATATCCCTGACTATTCCCGATTAGTGGCACCCCTGACCAATCTTCTCAAATCCACTCACGCTCTGCCCACCGGTGCCCCTTACCTGACCCGAGATGAGCGGAAATGCATGAAGAAGCTCCGCCGTGTCCTCACTACGCTCCCCATTCTGGTGAATTATGAGCCGTCGCAACGACTCTACCTCCGGACGGACGCAAGCCAGATCGGCATTGGCGGCGCACTTCATAATGGCCCAGGGCGCAACGCTAGGGTCATCCAGTACTTCTTCCAGAAGCTTACAGACACGCAAACTCGATGGGCGACCTGCGTTCATGAAGCCTACGGCGTCATCTACGGTATTCAACAGTGCCGCTACTACATCGATGCCAGCGATCACGAACTCACCATCGTCACAGATCACCGTCCCCTTTTGTGGCTATGGCACGCTCGCAGCCCCATGGTCGTCAACTGGGTTTTGGAGCACCTTCAGACGATTCGATTCAAAGTCGAATACCTACCAAGTAAACAAAACCAACTCCCTGACGGTCTCTCATGTGTCCCTTGCATCGCCCCCGGCCAGCCCACCTTAATTGGCGAAGCCGAGGCGACTCTCCAGCTCTTATCCATTCCGGCACCCCGAGCAGGCTCTACCCTTTGGTTAGCAGTTGAAGGCACGCACGCGGCCCTGGATACCAGTCTCAAGTCACTATCTTGCCGGATCCTCCGCGGCGGCCCCACTCTACGTAGCATTCAAGCCCATGGGACCTGGCCATCGTCATTCCCTCTGCTGAACGCTCCCCGATGGTTGCCAGCGATATGTTTGCTCTCCGCAAGCCCTTCGCACTGCTCATGCCTCAAGACTTGGTTCATTGCGTCCCCAATGAAACTCTTCCACAGACGATCGTCGAGCAATGCCGCAAGATCTTATTCCTTGATGACAACCTCGTCTGGCTCGTACATGGACTTGGAATGGAGCAACACTATATCTATCCTCTCGTTGCTACATCGCATGCACAGCGCGTTACACGCCAGCAAATCATCAACGCACAACGACAGGACAGCTTCACGGCCCCTCTCTGGACCAAAGACGTCATCTCTGTCTCCGCCGGCTTAGCCGAACTGATCCTCCGACAAGGTATCGCAGTCACCGTTGACCCCGATCAATCTTCAGTCAAGGTTTATGTCCCAGAAGAGTTATAATTACGCCGTCCCCTCATCAATTATGCCCACCTCATGCAGAACCACACCAAAGCGCCGACACTCGTCCCCTTTATCAAGGAGCGCTACATTTGGTTCTGCACAGACGGTACGGATATCATGCATCATGACGTCCCCGCCGCCCTCCGTGACTGCCACTTTTGCCAACTAGTCCACGCCCGCCTGACCCTTAACCACGGCCGATATTCATCGCTCACATGGACGCATCAAGGACAGGGCATCGGCCTCGACCACGTTCACATCGGCATCCCCGGCGTCACCTTTCAGTACATACTGACCAGCGTCGATCTTTTCTCGGGATTTCTCCAATTTATCCCATGCGTCTCCACATTCGCGGAAGAAACAGTGGAACTCATCCTCAATCGATGGGCCTACATCTTTGGTTTTCCGGAGTTCATCTTCTCCGATTATCATAGTTCTTTCGTTGGAACGTTGGCCAAACGATTTTGCAGCGTAGCCGGCCTCGAATGGCTCACCACCGCGCCCTACTCGCATCATCAACTCGGCTATGTTGAATGTCGCCACAAAGCAATCCGCACGGCTATCCAGTCTCTCCCTAAGGCAGAAAAGACCAACTGGCCCAGCATCATCCCTTCTCTCTCCTTCGCTCAGAACACATACGTATCTACAGCAACCGGCACTACTGCTTTTTGAAGGAATGCTCGCCCGCAAGCCCCACTGCACGTTGGACTTCTTCGACTCGCCGGAGATTGTTAATGCCCGCGCTACCGCTTCCAGCGCCGCCCTCGACGCATCACCAACACTGTCAATACAGTCCGCCGAACAGATCGCACTGTTGAACAGCGCCCGCACCGCTGTCACAACTTATGTCAGCGCGTACACCACCGTTACCCGCGCCCGGTCCGTCGCTCAAAAGAACAAAGGCCGCCGCAAGGCAGTCAAGGAATGGAAAGTAAACGACACAGTCTCCGTCTACCGCCCCAAGCCTTCCAAGCAAGGCATTCCAGCCTCCTCCGTTCTTCAGTCCGACGGCCCCTACACCATCGTTGAGCAGGTCAGCTCCAACTGCTTCAAGCTGCGTCATCTCAAGACCAACAGGGTATTGAAACGCATCGACCGCTCACACCTCGCACCGTATACTGCACCTACTGACGGCCTCGCCCCGCTCAACACGGTCGCAGTAGACGATCACGACGACGACTCAGTCAACTACACCATCGGCAAAGTCGTAGCATTCATCAACCGCGATCAGGTTAAACTTGGCATCGTTTTAGACGAGGACCCAGAGAATGAGGAAAACGACCTCGTAGTTCACCAGCTCGGTACGAACTCAGACAAGAACCCTCTCTTCCGTCCCATCTACGAAGATACAAAGGACCAAACCACTATCCAACGCTGGGGTAATCCCTTGGCCCACTGGAAGCCCCTTCTCTTCGACACAACAAACGATGAAGTCGTTCATCGACACATCGAGTGGCGCTCTCACAAGACCAACAAAGACAAAGGCCGACTTTCCGCCAGCGTTCTTAAGCGTCTCAAAGGCCCTCTCATCACCGGCAAATCCTTCCCACTTCATATCTTCCAGAAAGGTAAGCGAGCTACATCGAAGGAATAGCCACCTCAACACTCTCAAGTGGGTTTTACCCATCGTACCGGCTTCACCCGCCACAGCCCAGCGCTTTTCCCACTTCGCCCGCCATCGTCCCTAGACAAGCTACGCCACGACCAGAATATCCCTGTAAGTCCTTGGTCGCCTTTTATGCCTGCAGGTCAACAATCATCCTCATCGAATCTGAACACCTCAGTGATTATATTGGCATGGCATAATTGGTGCATTAAATTTGGTTCATCTCGGCTGTGCGATGCATGGCCACCTAGCTTCCTACGGCTCGACGTCAGCTCCCCGATATCAATGCATCGCTACTGCGCCTCAATTGTCTCAGTTCCGCTTCCGCACCTCGATATCCGGCCCCGGCTAATCTCCGTCTACACTGCGCTACACATCGACGCACTTCTTTTTCATCTTCCTCTTAGGTTTAAAGAGACTCATCTTTCTCTTTTCTCCTACTTTTTTTTCTGAGACAAGTCACTGACCAATCGTTAGTCACTCACTCTGTACGCAACTCTACTCAACCGTTAGGTCTGGGGGGGGGGGGGAGCTATCAGACTGAGCACTTTAACGACCGGCCAAAACTAGTACCGTTGACATTTTACTGTTTTTGACCTGCCCGTTAGATTCTCCTCTGCACGACGTTTCGACTTCACTACTCGCTTTCGATTTCGTCCATGAATGACTTCAAACGATTGAATCAAAGTTTTTACAGCAATTGCCATTTTTCCCTTCTCCATTGCCTTTTTTCCACGATTTCCCGAAAATCACAATTTACGAATTTACGGTGAATTTTGGGGAACACAGTCAAGAGAACATAAAAATGATAATTGCCTTGCACTGCGTGCACAGCCATTTGGCTCCGAAAGACTTTCCAAACATGATGAAAGTTCAGGACCTTTTACTTGAAGAAATAACTTGTACTTGAAGCACTCCTTCAAGTGCTACAACTTATTCAACTTCAAGTGACATACGAAACCAACTCACAATCTACGCTCACCTACGATCATACGTTGCAACCAAGTCTGCAAACAAGTAGAAACCTACGTAAATAAACGAAGTGACCTCTCAGCTATTTACTGGTATTTCACCTACTCTCAGGAGTCAGGGCTTTTTGCAGCCATAGAGACTTTTAATAAGAGTTCGTTGTGTATTTATCCCTTGGGGTTGTATCCAAACTCACATGAACTTCAACTTGGCAAAAGGATTTAATCATGATGAAATTTAGTGCAAGACGTTCAAAACTTACCTCAAACATCAACCTCAAAAATTTCATGTTCAAGCTGGCCCTAACATTTTTGAGCGTGAAATTTCACGATTGCCTAGGAAATTCTATTGCTTTTTTGGTTGAGCTGGGGAGTTTGAAATGTTAATAACACTGGAAAAAGTTCATGGTGTCAGAGCAGGCTCGGATCCTATACACATAACTAGTTTCTAATATGTAAGGAACACATAATGAATGACTCTCAAGAACGTAAGAATTCAGTTCACTGAGTTTCAAGGAACATATATATCATCTGTTTATACTTTTCATGAAAATAGCATTTGTATGATGATGCTGAGCAATTTC
Organism: Paulinella micropora; assembly: GCA_019918135.1. Classification (NCBI taxonomy): domain Eukaryota; phylum Cercozoa; class Imbricatea; order Euglyphida; family Paulinellidae; genus Paulinella; species Paulinella micropora. The sequence continues at coordinate 145,007 of WBZZ01001955.1, forward strand.
AAAGTGAAAACCGATCGTAGTGAATCAAAGCAAAAATGAAAAAATCGTCATAGAAGTTGTATTATTAAATGTTGCTGGAAAGTAGTTAATTCAACTCCTATGTTCATGGAGGCTAGTTGAACATTTCTGACTTTTTGTGGCTTATTTTTTTGTGGTCTTTTTTTTTAATATTGATTTTGCTAAAATTATTGTACAATGAGAAAGACAGTATTCCCACCCAAACCCGTAGCGGTTGCGGGGCGCCTGCACTACGACCACCAACATCAGGGACACCGACTAAGCGGGTTTGATGGCTGGGGGAGCATTTGGCCTTGAGCGAATGGCAGCCCGCTAGGATCTGTGCGCAAACGGTCCGGAGACACAGATGCACGTCGTAGAAAGGGTAGAGATAGAGAAGGAGAGAGAGAGATAGAAAGAGAGAGAGAGAGAGAGAGAGAGAGAGAGAGAGATGGAGAACGAAAGAGATAGAGAGAAAGAGAGCGAGAGAGAAAGAACGAGAGAGAAAGGACGACAGAGAGAAGGGACAGCCGATAGCCTACAGGAACCTCCCGACCAACACACAAACCTAGTAACCGGCTGGCACAGGCCAATTCAGACCGGGAAGAATCTTCCCGGAAGCGAAGCAGCCAACACGTCCCGGCGCATCTGGGCCCATTCGTCCAGGTCGAAGCGGGACTCCCATCCAGCGCCAATCCATGGGCGACCAGTCGTAGACACACCGATCCTGACTCGAGCAGGCCCACAGGGCACCAGCTGAATCGCAGGAACGCCAGAGAGAGAGAGAGCGCAACAAGGAAGAGAGAAAGAAAGGGGGGCCGGTCGTAGAGGAGAAAGAGAGGGAACAGAGTGAAAGTGATCCCACAAGGGAGCGCGGTCCAAGGCAAGAGGCCGCGCTTAAGCCTGGTCCGTCCGTCCCACCCAGGAAACATCCCCCCCACAGACCAGGAAACCAGCAGAGACGCTGGAAATTTGAAAAAAACCGAATCCCGACAAGAGAGAGAAGACAGAAGAAGAAGCACAGTCAACCCTGGACGAGTCCTCCATCCCCATGACTATGCAGCTCCCTGAGAAGGGGGGGACACAGACAGGACGGATTACCCTCCCAGAGACTCAAAGCGGGCGGAGGCTAGGTCGGGAGGAAAAAGAGGCGGAAGGCTGGATGGGGGGGGGGGGGGAGAGGAATTCAAAACTCTAGCCAGGGCTAGGCCCCTTCGGTTTCGTGGCCCCGAGGAGAGGTGGGATTCGATGGGGAGTCAAGGGTGGGAGGAAAAGGAGACTCCATAGGCAAGCTAGTGTGCCAGTGGGTCGTCTGACTTGCTGGTGGGCTAAGCGAGCCACAGGAGACCCTCTCCTCCCACATCTACGGGATCGGTGCGATGGATTTTCGTCCCCCCTTGGACTCAGCTTCGGTGGGATACCTTGGGCCTCTGGTGGACTTCCTTCTCCGCCTCTCCGCTCGCCTCCCGCCTCTGGACAAAGCAACAAAGGGGACCAGGTAGGGCGAAGGAGCACGCCCACCTACTGAGGGGGGAGGAAAGGAGGGTTTGGAGGAGGTCCCGCAGGGAAATGGTAAAGGAAATTCCAAGTCTGGATGATATGCTCATGGCAAATCCTGGTTAGGCCTTGGTAGATCTGCTGCGCGATGCTCTTGGAGAAATGGAAGCACAGTTCGTCAAATGAGGCTTGGGAGATGTATCCTCTCGCCCCCATTGCGATCATAATAAGATTGGTAGACATTGGACGTCTCCTAATGGTCTGCCTGCTTATCGCTTCTTCCAGCGGGAGGTATCGGTGATCATAGATCGCCCGCGGGTTATATCCCCACGCCTGATGGGACTTCCAGGGGATAGCTGGCCAGGTGCTGGGCGGGTCTTCTCCCCGAAACGCATTTGGGTCCTTCGGTCGGTAAGGGGGGTTCACCCGACGTCCATCTCGGTCCCAGGTATCCCGCCGATCGTCTGGCGACTGTCTCGCGGGGAGACAGGAGTCATCTTCGCGGACCAGCCATTGATCCTCCCGGGTCGTGTAGTCTATCAGGGTAACGTGGTTTGATCTTCGAGAGGCGGTGACCAGCAGGTCTATCTTGTGCGAAAAACCCGGTCCCGCCATGTCCACCATCACCTGCGCGGCGGGGTGAATGAAAGCCGGCGAGAGAGGTGGGGCAAGAAGGGGGGCTCCCTCCGGGGCGGGGAGACCTGCGTCCGCACGAGGGGGGGCACTATCTTGCTTCGGTCGAGGGAAGGCTCCCTCCTCCCCGATGATGAAGACTTTGCAGTCCGGTGCTATGCCATCGTCGTTGTCTGACCGCTCCAAGCAGCTGCGGATCCACTGTCTGCATTTGGAGTGCCGCTGATCCAGTAGAGACTTGAGGGCCTCCGAGTGGAAGGAGGACTTTGAGAGCAAGTAGTGGCTGATGCTCCCAGTGACCCTGCAGCCATACGGGCAGGAGGTCGAGGTGGCCCCCTTGGTAATCACAGTGCTGACCCTCGCCGGAGTGGGCCAGACATCTAGCTGGCATTTGAGTACTATGGCTACCTCTCTCACTGAAAGGCCGCCGTTGGGTTGAAGGAAATGGTTGGTAATGGCTTGGAAGGGTCTGCGTATTTCCGAGCGGATCCCCCATGTTAGGCCGAAGCGGGGCGCCACTTTGAATTTATTAGCGTCTTCCGAGCATCTCTGGCGAAGCTTCCATAGGTTGTAGGAGGTCCAATTCTTCTTGACTTGGGCGATGGCTTGGTCTACTGACCCTGGAGCGACAGTCTCCTTGGTGAGAAAGTTAGTGACGGAGAGAACGACTGGGACCTCTAGTGCGTTCCATTCGAAGCGGGCCGGGGGAACGTCATATGCCTCCCTGAATCGGGCAAGGCTGTGTTCTGCATCGGATCGCTGCTGTCGCCCGTCGGGCCATGACGAGTCACTTACATGCCCTGGAGGGATGCGCGGGTTAATGCCAATGCCCAGTGCTCTGCAGGCGCGGATCCAATGAAGTACCATAAGTCCGTCGCGGCGATCCTCCTTGAGCAGATGCAGGTGACCTTGCCATCCAAGGAAAGGCTGGTCTGGGGGGTCCGGAAGCTTGGGGCACTGCTTGTTGATGTCCTCTGGTATGGGGGCTTCGTCCCTGAGAGCGCCCCTGTTCACAGCGTTGACGTACCGCGGGTAGAAAGCTGGAATGATGCAGTCGGTGGGGACCTCTACCCCGTGGAAAACGGAGTGCATTCGCCATATGTCCGGTGGATGAATCGGTGGATGCATCAGTGGCGGGCGCGGTCCGCCGTCCCCTGCCCATCTGAACGAGAAGCGCGTGCTTGGCGGCTGTGGGGGGCAAGAGCTCTTGGGAGCAGCTCGGCGACCACGGAGGGGGAGACGCTGGGGACAGAGATCCTTGTTCCTGGGGAAGTAATAATCCCACGCTAGGCGTAGATGCGCATCCCGCGTATTGAACGTATGGATCGGTCGAAAGGAGGCGTTTGATAAACACCGTGAAAGTTCGCAGGTAGTACCAGGTGGAGAACTGGTGAAGGCCGAATCCTCCCCCTCCTCCTATGGGGCCGTAAAGCACCGCGTTTGGAATCTCCTGGGGAGACAGCTGAAGAGTCTCCCGGATATGGTCCCGAAAAGCTGTGTCTAGGTCCCGAAGCAACTTCTGGGGGAAGGGGGTCCACCCGAAGGAAAAATCTAGGATGCTGGTGAGGAGACACGTGAGGGCTTTCCTTTTCCTTGCAAGCGAGAGGTCGAGGCTGTGTATCAACCGGGGCAGTAGCCACGAACCTTGAAATCGCGTAGTCTCTTTGGATCTGCGGGTTATTGTTGCCGTCGGTGTGAAGCCCCAGGGACCGAAAGACTTCAATTGCCGAACGGTTTCTAATCACGGTGGGGGGGCACGTCGAGTCCCGGCCGGGTGCAGTGAGAGAAATCGGGACAGCGTAGACACCTTTGCCCTCTTCACTAACCAGGCAGATGACAGAGCATTTTTCCGCCGCACAGATCTGGCGTGCGGCCCTAAGTTGCGTATAAAGAAGTGAGAAGCCCTTTTGTGCCTCGGGAATGTAGAGCTCCGGTGGACCATCCCCTCCTAGGGCTGCCCAGTTATCGTCCGCAAATTTGTGATCTGCAGTCAACGGGGGCCTCAGGGGGTAGACGGAGGTGTTCTGGGAGCGGTCGCTGCTAGTGCCATCGTAGAACCGGTATCCTGCTGGCATAAATTGCTGGGCAGGGCACAAGCGGGTAAGGTATTCGTCGAGAACCCCGTATGTGCCCGGGCTGAGCGATCCACCTTGAGGGATCCCTCGGGAGCGGTGAATTTCGTCCGGCAAAACAGCAGACTTCCCTGTAGAGTCCGGGACCTTGAGCTTGAGCGGGGAGTCTTTGAACCGATGGCGGAGGAAAGCAAACAGCTCGGGGAACTCCCCCTCCTGAGCCACCACATGGGAGTACGCTTCGCAGATGTAAGTGAGCTCCGCGCGGTCAAACGCCTTGCGGATGTCAGTGGAGAAGATGATAAGCGTCTTTTTCTTACCTGTAATCTTGGGGGCTGCCCGTAAATCGGCCAACATCAACCGCAGCACCATGTTCCATTCATCGCACCCACTCACAGTTGTTGTGTTGGCTTTAGAAGTCTTCCGGATGCACCCTGTGTGGAGCTTGAAGGACTCAACCCGAAAAGTGACGAGTTTTTCGTAGAGGTTGAGGATCGCGTTCGAAACCGTGATGCCCCGCCAGTCGGATACATTTGCGCCTGTCCCAGTCCCCTTCCAAATCTGGCTGAGAATCCCCGGCTTCCAGTCCTTTGGTAATCTCTTCTCCTTCCAGCAATGGGAGAAGAAAGATCCTAATTGGATCTTCGCGTCTTGCGAGAGGAGCTTGAAGATGTCGGGGGGTATACCATCGTCTCCCGGAGCAGGACCCTTTTTGGCCTGAATTGCATGCTCGATTTCACCCAACGAGAGCGGCCGACGAGCCAGATCGAGCGCCTGCTCTCGAGAGAGCGGGGGGGGGGAGGCACTTGAAGATATTGACGAATTGCTTGACCCGGTCCCCAGGAATATGAGACTCTTGGAACGGCCCTACAAGGAGAAGCCGTCCGTTGGAGTCTCGGGGCGGGGCCGAGCGCAGCCTCTCCCACTCCCGAATCCTCTGTAGCCGGGTCACTCTTCTTAGGACCGCCCACTTGGCGAGGCGGTCTGCACACTCATTTAGACGGAAGGTCCACTCAAAACTGCGTTCTTGGTGGGACTTGACCCAGTGGAAAGAGATCGGAGCAGTCTGCACGTGAAAGCGAAAGATGGCATCCCATAGGGGGGGCTTCGACCGCGTCTTGAACAGTTCGTGGGCCTCCCCTTCCAGATTCGCGTCCGATAGGGCCCGGTAGTCGGTGTAGACATGGACTCGCCGGGGCCTCCAGGCCATCTCCCGGATGAATTGGAGGCCCCCTGCCATAACTGCCAACACTTCCTGTTCACCACTAGAGGCTGGATTGTCCGCGTTGCCGTAGATGGCGATAATATCGCGATTGTAGAATAGGAAAGCCCCGAAGCCCGCAGCGTTGCCATGTTCGGGAAAGCAGGATCCATCGGTAACGAGGATAGCGTCCCGTGGTGACAGGGAGCCTGGAGACAGCTCGTCAGGTCGATCGAGGCGCGGCGCAAGGCGAGCAACAGGGAACCGTTGTTGGAATTCGTCAGGGAGCGAGCTGAGGCGCAGAGCAAACGCGTTGGATTGGAGTCGGATGATCAGGCCCCGGGTGTCCTCTCCGTTAGGAAGGTGGATACCCAGGTACTCCCCTGCTTCAGCTTCCAGGAACTCCATAAGCTTGGGAACCAAGTCAACGGGAGGGGCTGTATACACATCCTGAAGGGGAAGGTTGGCAGTATCCCATCTCTTAAGCTCATCTGAATTACGGTTCGGTCTCCGTTCGTTGTCATCCTCCGGCGGGAACTGCACTGTGTACTGGCGAAGGGACGGTGCCTTGTGGGCATTCATGAGGGACCTCATCCCTTCCACCCCCGCCTGAAGGGCTACCTCGGCAGATGACTGGATGACAGATTCCGTCTCACTGGGGAGAAGGGAAAGGGGGGCAGGATCCACATTACCTCGGAACACCAGATTGGTGAAATGCCCCTTGTCGATAACCTCCCCCGGTCTGAGGATCGGCGCACGGAGCCTGTCGCTTCCGAGAAGGAGCTCTCTCTGGTTATATTTGGAGTCCTCTGGGGGGTCCATAGTGTAGCTCCAGGCCCCATCACTTGGTGAAGTCGGCGCTCCTCGTCTGCCAGGTCGGAGACACGTGTGCGGTAGAGGTCTGCATAGTGCTCCCGGAGAGCTTCGGGCGGGGGGGACTCCATGGCTGAGTCCGCTTGGACACGGAGGAGGAATTTGTGCTGATTACGGTCAAAGGCTTGGTTGTGGCGAAACCTGTCCGGTCTCTTAGACTCCCTCTTGACGCGCTTGATGTCCTCGAGTCGAGAGTTTATCTTGCGTCTGGCCTTGGCAAGGACCTTCAGAGCGTCGGGCAGGAGACGTGATAACTCCAGCGGGTCATCCGACGACGTCTCATCCAGGATGTGCCCCACCAGATCCCCTTCCATTCGAAGCGTACGGCAAATGCTCATCCAGAGCCTGGATAAATGGGATCCGGGGTCCCTCGGAACCTGTCTCTGGAGGCCCCTCGTGATGGATTGCAGGGCAGTTAGCATGCGGGGTACCTTCGTTATCTTCCGCCTGGACTTAGGGGGTCTGGGCTGCCGCCTGCTCAATGGTGGAGGAGGCGGCTGAGCGTCCTGAATGACACTTGGCAGAGCAAGGCTAGGGACAGCCGGGGGAGCAGCGTCGTTCTCTATAGGTGCGGCAGCAACTGCGGCTTGGATGGCCTGCTTCAACGAAGCCTGGGGGGGGCTGGGCCGTCCGCATGCTCTCTTCCATACACTGCTGGAAACTATCCCGCTGAGCTTGAGTCCACCTCTTGGGCTCCACTAGAGGCAGCGGGGGAGACCCGGAGACCACCGGGGCGACAATTCCATCAGGCCGGGCTTCCCTTCCCTCCGGACTCCGGGAAGAGGGGAGGGGGGGGGGGCTGGGCTGTCGGCTAGAGAAGGGGGGGGGGGAGAGCAGACTCGATGATTTCTTCTACAGAGGAGGGGAGGGGCGGTGGACCCGGGAAACGATCGAAGCTGCCAGGCGGGGAGGAGGGGGGAGAGTCAACCGGGGCGTCGAGCGAGAGGAATTGACGCTCTAGCCGATCCCGGGCGATGTCTACTCGGGCCTGAATCCAGCGCTGCAGGGGGGGGCCTCCAGGCGGTGAGACGCGATAGATTGAACAAGCCGCTCTTCCCTACTGAGGTGCGACAATGCAGTGATGGCGTCCTCCTCGTCCTCACTATCTCCCTCTGGCAACCCTTGCTCCTCCGGAGGATCCATCTGAGGGTCACTTTCCTGAGGACTCCAAAGGATGAGGCCGACAACGATCCAGGCCGAGGCCTTTGCGAGGATCCAGTCGGGTCGAAAAAACTCCTCAGGGCCAAAAGGCGCTTCCGGGATGGAAAGCTCCAGGAGACCATCCCTGGCCCCGACATCAATAAAGAGCATTGTGAGCTGCAGGATCGTTCTGAGGCGTTTGTAGCGAACAGCGGGCAGGGAGATGCCGAGAGGGCCGATGAACCGAGGCGCGTGGTCCCACGCCGGAGTCTCAGACCTGAAGTTGGCTGTGTGGTGGAGCAGGATGCGTCCCTTGATATCCTGTGCCCGAACAATGAGGACCCGCGGGCGGCGTCGCTGGACATAGCGAAGAACCCGTGGGGAGGAGAGTGCATGCCAGGAGGTGAGGAGCATGAGACTCCCGTCCTGGACAATGGATTCCAACGCCTTGGTGGTCCTGTCTGCCAATGGATTCCTGGATCGAAGGTGAAGCTGAGCTCCGAAGGAGGGAGATAGGAGAAACATCTGGCTTAACCATTGGTTGAGAGCTCCTTGGGAGAGCCGTGGCGCAGTGGGGGGGACCACCTTTTGTGGTGGAAAAGCCAGAAGTGGTTCTCGTACGTGCGAGGTGAGCGACAGGACATTGGTGCCATGGAAGCGCTCCAGATTGTATCTGAGCGTCGCAAAGGCAAGAGAGGCCTGCGCGCCTCCCCGAAGCCCGTCCCGAGACTGCTTGAAATCGCTAAACCACTTGGCGGACGGCTGGGGAAGGTGCTCCCGCATGCCTTGTTTGTAGACCCTGTAGACAGTAGAGAACCCCAGGGGGCGGAGGAGGGCACTGGGCTACGGGGGAGGAGGTGCCGTTCAATGGACATGCCTTGCCCCAGCAGGGAGAACGCCCGAGAGTTGAAGGAGGCTGCATTGGTGGAATGCTCATCCTGCTTATCCGCTGCCATCTTCCGCAGGTTCCTAATAATCTTGCGTAGGCGCTGACGGAAATGTCGATTAGTCTTTGAGGCTGAGCTCAGTCCCAAGGCTGGGCGCTGGGCTGCGGAAAACGGGTGAAGAACCGCGACGGGGTCAGGAAGGGAGGAGACTGTCCGCTTGAACAGAAGTTGCACTCCATACGAAGCAATCACCCTGCATGCAGTCAGGTTATGGAGGACCGAAACGGAGTCGTCGTCACACTTCACCCACTCCCCTGAACTGTTGCGGTCCAGGAGGAACGCGTGGGGAAGTTGCCGCGAGCGTGCGTTGCCTTCCATCTGAATGCAAATAACGCTTTGGAGAGAGTAGGAGGCCGGCTGCCCGTCTTGCGTCCACCGGTGGTCAAGAACGAGCGAGGGCAGGACAGAGATGTTGTGGTGCGCGGATCGAAGGGACCGTAGGTTCTGGAGTCCCAGCGGCCGATGAATGTCGAGGAGAAGACATTCTGCATGTGTCTGCAGCGTCCGAGTAGTCGCCCCTTGCCTGCCTCCGCAGTGGGCACAGCGGAAAGACTCAGAAGGACCACCAAGCAGCCATCTGTCCACGAGCTCAGAGAGGGGGAACGGGGAGCGGTCGCCGGCCAGGAGAGACAGGGAGAGAGGAAGAGCCCACGTGGAGGAAAGAGAGGTAGTGGAGCATCCCTGGCACGATGAAGTCGAAACCACGTGAGGGAGCCACGATTCCATAGACACTCCCCTCGGGAGGAAAGAGGGCCCGGCGTCCCGGAGCAACAACAGTAGGCCCCGAGCTGCCAGTCCGGTGTCGCCGCCGTCATGAAGGTCCGGACTGGGGAGGGTGCTGCGGAGAACAACCGGGTAGCGGAACCAGGCACAGGAGATGGGCTGGAATTCTTGCGAGGAGCTCTTCACCTGGGGGCGAAGCTCAGCCATCGTATTAATGATAGCGCTGATGGCCGTCATCTGAGGTCCGATCATGGACCTGGGTGGGCGTGCCGAGGCCCAGTTCCGTAGGAAAGCGGGAAGCTTGGGAAAGGATGAGAGGAGTTGGACCGCGCTTATTAAGAAACAGTACCGGTTATCCGGGTTCTTAATACCTCTGTAGGGAAGAGGAGGCGACTCCGCAGGAGCTTTACGGGGACATGCAGGACGACCTTTACCTTTCGTTATAATTCCGACCCCGGAGTACTCCCCCTGAGCTTTATTAGACAGCGCATTACTCTGGCTGGGGTCCGTGCTTGAGGTCAGAGTAGGCGGAGTACCGGAGGTCTCCTTCGCAAACGTCCGTCGGGGTCGAAGACCAGCGGCTTCTATCTCGTAGAAGTCTGCCATCTTGTCTTCCTGATCCTTAAGGGAAGCCTGCATCTGGCGAGTGAGCTGACTTTCCTGTCGGATTGCGCGGATATCATCAGGGCTGAAGAAGATTCCTCCCATGGTGCTTCTCGAAGCAGGCCGTGTGGATCCCCGCACTTGAGAAGGGGGGTGGTGCACTACGATTGTACCCGGTGGGACCGATAAAAGAAGGGGGGGTCCCGCGAGGGGGGGGGGGTCCTGTACATCGGCTGCTTAAGCAGGTCGGCTTGTGCGCAGCCTGGCTTCCTTCTGCTTCGCAGCCACACAGCCCTGCCTGCCGCCTGTGATCGCCAAGGGTCCGGAGCTGGCCTGTCGGTCATGGCCTTTTGTGTTTGTGCTGGCCGATGGGACATCGAGTGACGGAGTCGGCGTGGCCGCTTTGACCTTGAAAGGAGACACGACGGTGGTCGATCCGTCTTCGACAGGCGTGGCTTGGGTTTCGGGATGCAGACTGAGGGGGGGCGGTGCCTGCAGCCGGGGTAGAGGGGGGGCAGGACGTCGTCCAGAATCAGCAGGGCCAGCAGCGGCGGGGGGCAACGTAGAGCTGGTGGGGTTTGGTCGTTTACGTTTACGTTGCAGGCGTCGGCGGGCGTACTCGTACTGCTTCCGATTGCGACGGTTTGGCAGCAGGGCGGCCTGGGAGTTCCACACCCCCTGTCGGAGAATGGTCGAGCTAGGCAGGAGACCTAGCAGTGTAAGCCACCCCTGCTTGTACGCTCGCTCGAGATCCTGCTGGCGGACCGCAGGGAGGGAGTCCCACGCATCTCCGGATCTGGCGTGGCTGATAATGCTACGGAGGGCATCTAAGCGGAGGGGGCAATCGGGGGAAACTCGGTGTATCCAGTCCGGATTTGAGCTGTACTTGTTGCAGATGCTTGCCCCTATCTCGCGGACGAGGGCAGGTCCCAGGTGACAGCTGGAGGACAGAAAGGAGGGTAGGTCAACCATGGCCATCAGGTCGCCTCGTGGGATCATCTTTTGAAGAACCAACTGAGGCGCCGGTGGTGCCTCGGGGACTGGAACGCTGTTGGGAGTTGATGAGCTCGTTGGGAGGGCGGGTGACTCGGGGGGAGCCCAGTGGGCCGCGGGGCGGCCAACGGAGATGGCTGAGGAGACCGCTGGGGTGGAGATGGTGCCGGGGCCGTATACGAAGGGGGGGCGGGGGTAGGTTCCAACGGGGCGGAGAGAGTGGAGGATGTAGAGGAGGAGGATGAGGAGGATCGGGTACGCTTGATGAGGCTGCCACGGTGGCGTGCGTTTCCAGCAGAGGGGGATGGATGGCGCCCACCACGAGGGGGGCTGGGGGAGATTCTCGCTCGCCGTGATCGAGAAGGGGCTTGCTCCCGGGGTCGGGGTCGGGATCCAGCCCGAAAACTGCATCCATCGTACGGGCGACGACGTGGCGACCGCGACCTCCGTCCGGGCCGCTCCCTCCGAGATCTTCCCCGGGGGGAGCACGACCGGGAACGTCGTCCCCGCCCCCCTTCTCTGGGAAGGAGAGGTGGGTCACTGCTTCGTGATCGAGACCTTCTTCCCCTTCGGGGGGGCGAACGTGAGACCCCAGGGGGGGGGCTCTGACCCCTCCCGGGCCGCCCCTGAGTCCTTGTGGGGGAATGTGCGCGCAGATTATCCACTCCACCTCGGCACCGGCCCTCCTTCTCGGGGCAGGGCCGGTGGGTTCCGCGTCCACGCTGAAAACGGCCGACTTCCGTCGAGCGGGGCGCGGGGGATGTTTGACGTGAACCTCGGGGATCCATGCTCACGGATGAGATAGATCGGGGAGCTCTGGTACGAGACGTCGTCTGGGAGGGTTCGTTATCCTGCGGACGGCGCGACCTAGAACGGCTCCTCAGTGGGGGGGAACGGGCGCCAGGCGTGGAGATGCTACCCCGAGGAGGAAGTGGGCGGGGGCGTGCTGTCTGGACACCCTCCTGGCGTTTCTTGGTACCCGGCTGGGGCTGCGCAGTGACCCCGGGGG
>WBZZ01001956.1:10000-25000 GCA_019918135.1 Paulinella micropora
AGAGGAGGAAAAAGAATAAAAGGGATGCCAGCGGGACGCTGACGTGTGAAAAGAAGAAGAAGAAGAAGAAGAAGAAGAATAGCAGGGGTATGAGTAATTAGTACAGTAGTCGGCGACGAGGAAGGCAGAGCATCAACCGATCAACAGCAGCGACCAAAATTGTACCTATGACAGACAGCAGCAGCAACCGAAGCAGCACGTCATCCTCATCGTCATTATCACTCTCATCCTCATCATCAACGACGACGATGAGTTAGACCAGGTCACCACGCACACTGTTCACATCAGACAAGCAAAAAGCTCAGGCAACTGGACAGGCATCATGATGTTTTGTCTGGCCCAGCTTCGACCGAGCGGAAAAAGTTCAACCTCACCGACGACCGCGGCCCAAATTATCGGACTTGTACATTAGGCTTTGCTGACAGCCTATCACCGATTGGCTTCTGATAATCATTTGCGCAAATTTTATAATTCGTCTCACGCGGTTTGAGTGGAAAACAAACACTCCTAATTTCTAATATAATTGAATTTCCACCAGTGATACTATTCCGAGGCGAGTAGTGACTGTGATTGATTTTGAGTACGATACTTATTATATCATGTATTGTATGTGATAGTACTAAGTTCAACTGTGTTGATATCAGTTTATAATATCAAGTTCAATATTATTAATGACATCGCCCCTAGTGTTAATAACCGTTGAGGTGACTCAAGTTTAAATTAACAAACTGTTAGACTAATTTAATGTTAATACTATGATTAATAATCTGCAATAAACCAGCGGAGGCTACGAAATGCCGAAGTCTGTAGTAGAGCTTTATTGAGAAAAAGGCGCCAGGTCGGAAGGCGCGCAAATATTAATATTGTTTCTCAAGGGACAGTCTGTCATACAAATGTATTGAATAAACTGGACTTGACTCCCGACCGGGCCGATCCAGAGTCTTTTGGTAAACTTCCCTGAAATGCCGAAGTCTGTAGTAGAGCCTGCCAGGTTTTATTGAGAAAAAGGCGCCAGGGAAGGCGCGCAAATATTAGTATTGTTTCTCAAGGGACAGCCTCTGTCATGCAAATGTATTGAATAACTGGAATTGACCGATCCAGAGTCTTTTAGTAAACTTCAATAACCTCGGAAATATTTTGAGGTCAAGTGACAGCCGTGTGTTGTGTGTAATTTCAAGTGAATGCCGGTTGGTTATTATTTCCTCGCAGGGGGTTAGTCAAGACTTATTAATATATATTATTAATACTACTTACAAACTGACGTAAATACAGGTTGAATTAATCTCATCACATAATACACTTCCTAAGTTATTGATATTAATATTAATATATTAATATATATCTCAGTACTGGTCTGAAGTGGAATTTGTGTCACAGTGCGGGGACGGGACTCATTTCCTGGACTGCCAGGACTGCTCAGACGCGGTTTCTCTGTTTTGGCGGGCTCAGGCTTCTGTTTCTGTGTTGCCGGTAATATGGCGTCGCCTCAATGAAAGTCGTTGTGGAAAAAGAGAACAAGACACAAGATGTTCATACTGAGAAAACCAGTGCGAAAGAGACCAAATTATAAATAGTAATACCGGTATCAATTTTTCTTTTAAGGTGGCAACCGTGTTGACGACAGGCAGCCACGAAATGTGGCAACGCTATTTGCGGTGACGATTGCTTTGCTCTCACATCATCAAGTCATAGACAAACATATCCACAGACAGAGCAAGCAGAAAAAACATGTGCACGTGCGCTTCCCACATTCTCCCCCACTGGATTTCTCGGTATGCACAGCTTGTGTCGTGTTCCATTCACCCACCCAAAGTGTGTTGAATGACATCCTGTGACACACCCCAAACTCAGAACTTCACGAAAGACCATAACCACAGCTTCCGCGAAACATGTCTAATTCTTGCCAGTTTTCCCCTCCCTGCCGGGTACATTTCTGAACCCGGTTGCCCCCTTAAATTTGGTCAATGTTAATGAATGTATAAACAATACTAGCACTAGTATATAATGTGTGTATATCAATATATATAACCTTGCATGTATTATTAAATAAATAAAGAATACATACATTATTATCTCATGTTAGAACACATCAATATTATATAATAATATAGTAGAGATAGAAATCCAAAGGGGCGACACTGCGATGAGGATGTTTGCGTAGATGTTCTATTATTACCTTAAAAAAATTGAAAACTGCGTTTGTTTAATATTGAATATATTGATATGTCAATACTGCTGGAATGGGGCGTTGTTACCCGCTGCAATCTTTTTATGTACGTTTATGTCTTATCAATGTCCTACATCAACGATTCAAAAAAATGTATATGTATATTATCAGTAGCGCAAAAGAAGAAAAAATGATTATATATTCAGAGTAATATGTAAGATACGATGGCTTTTGATACACAAGCATACACAACCAAACTTAACACATGGGCACGATTCTCAGAACAAAGACAAGGAGCTTCGACCGCAATTCACGAGAAAAAATCTGCGAAAATAAATTATAATTTTGATAAATATCTCGACCGTATTTCCCGTCAAAAATTCGGCTGGGCGAAAATAAATACAAGCATTCTGAGTTGTTGTTGCTAATCTTCGTCGTCGTCGGCGAAGCGGTTGGCGCCCACGAGCGAGGCCTGGTGACTGAGGCCTTGTTTCTTGAGGACCCTGCCCGCGTGTAAGGAGTCGACCTAGAAATACATGTACATACATTACTAACGCTAACCCTACCCCCCCCCCCCCCCTTCCCAAAGGCCACCTTGCCTCTTTCAAGGCTAACTTGTAATGTGCATGCATACGTACGTGTAAATGTAGATGTAGATTGTAGATGTACCCCCGGTAAGCGAAGCGCGGAGGGAGCCTTTAGCATCTCTTGCCAGAACTTCTTGTTGGCGTTGAGCAACTCAAGCGGCGCCTGCGAAGGAGATATGCAGATTAGGAAGGTAGGTAGGTAGGTAGGTAGGTAGGTCTAGAATTAACGGTGCCTGTGAAGGAGATATATAGATTTGGTTAGTTGGTAGGTAAGTAGGCAGGCAGGTAGGTAGGTAGGTAGGTAGGTAGGTTCAGAATTTCTTGTTGGAGTTGAGCAGCTCCAGCGAATCCTGTGAAGGAGATATGCAGATTAGGTAGGTGGCAGGCAGGTAGGCAGGTAGGCAGGTAGGTAGGTAGGTAGGTAGGTAGGTAGGTCTAGAACTTATTGTTAGCGTTGAGCAACTCTACAGATAGATAGATAGATAGATAGATAGATAGATAGATAGATAGATAGATAGATAGATAGATAGATAGATAGATTAGATAGATAGATAGATAGATAGATAGATAGATAGATAGATAGATAGACAGATAGATAGATAAATAGAAATAAAGAAAGCGAGAAAGTAGATAGATAGATAGATAGATAGATAGATAGATAGATAGATAGATAGATAGATAGATAGGTAGGTAGATAGGTAGATAGATAGATAGATAGATAGATAGATAGATAGATAGATAGATAGATAGATAGATAGATAGATAGATAGATAGATAGATAGATAGATAGATAGATAGATAGATAGATAGATAGATAGATAGATAGATAGATAGATAGATAGATAGATAGGTAGGTAGATATAGATAGATAGATAGATAGATAGATAGATAGATAGATAGATAGATAGATAGATAGAAATAAAGAAAGCGAGAAAGAAGATAGATAGATAGATAGATAGATAGATAGATAGATAGATAGATAGATAGATAGATAGATAGATAGATATAGATATATAGATAGATAGATAGATAGATAGATAGATAGATAGATAGATAGATAGATAGATAGATAGATAGATAGATAGATAAATAGATAGATAGATAGATAGATAGATAGATAGATAGATAGATACAGATAGATAGATAGATAGATAGATAGATAGATAGATAGATAGATAGATTGATAGATAGATAGATAGATAGATAGATGGAAACAAAGAAAGCGAGAAAGAAAGAAAGAAAGAAAGAAAGAAAGAAAGAAAAAGAAAGAAAGAAAAAGAGACAGAAAAGAACAAGAAAAAGAAAAGAAAGAGAGAAAGAAAGGAGAAGTAACCTCCATGCTAGTTGGTGCGCAGCCTGCGTACGTTTTGAAGAGAGGAGCAACAATCACGTCGATGAAACCGACCTGAATGACATGTGCATCTATGTCATGTACATATAGCACAATTTTCTGTCATGTATTCGATAGTCTTCAGTATTCAATAGAACATGATGTTATGTTTTGTAGAGCGGAGCAGAAATCACGTGGGTGAAACCCACCTGCATACATAATATGATACTAAATCACAGTCTTGTGTCATGTATATGTAACGTTATGTTTTGGAGAGAGGAGGAACAATAGCGTCAATAAAACTGACCTGTATGCATGTTCAGCTATGTTAAGTACATATATATCAGAATGTTTTGTTATGTTACGCAATGTAATGTAATATAATGTAATGTAATTTAATGTAATGTAATGTAATGTAATGTAATGTTATGTTTGAATAGAGGAGCCACAATCACAGAAATGAACCTAACCTGCACGTACGACATGTTCATACATCACAACGCTATGTCATGTATGCATCTATTTCTGTCTGTCTGCCTGTCTGTGTGTCTCTGTGACCTGTGAGTTGGGGATGTTCGGCTTGGTGCGGTCCATCATGGCAGAAATGGGCATGCCTAGCTTTCTACACACAAATACACATATATCACATAAAAAAGGTGGTTATGATAAATATAGATAGATAGATAGACAGACAGATAGATAGATGGATGGATGGATAGATAAATAGATAGATAGATAGATAGATAGATAGATGAGATGTCGCAAAGGAATGTAGTCCTTGCAAAGGAACGCAGTTTCACATCAAACAATAATTTGTGTACTGTGCATGTGTCCGGGATGGGGATCACGGGTAGACTGTGTTCTGGAAAAAGAAGAGGAGGAAGGACGTTGAAGAAAAAGGCAATCTAGGAATGGAGAGTGGGAGGATAAGGAAGAAGAGAAAGAAAAGGAAGCCGTTAGTCCAAGTGTTTTGAGCACCGTAAGCTTGCGCAAGCTACAATGATGACATTGTATGAGGCCTAAACCCCCGCAGGGACCTAGCCCGGGCTATGCAACACTGGACGGCTATGATGGAATGCAGTCACCAATACGGACTAGAGGAAGATTAGTCCAATTTTTGACTGCACAGGAGCGATAAATCGCAAAAGAGCAACGAGCTACGCAGGAGGATAGCTTGAAGCAAAGGGATTTGGATTGGGGATGGGAAAAAACCAAGGCGCGGAAACATCGATGAACAGAGAACGATACCATGCCGCGAGCCCCGCATTCGATTGGTCGAAGGTGGCAGGTCCATCCGTTGTCCTCGATTTGAGATTTGAGCTTGTTGTATCGGTTGGTCTTGTAGGCTCGTGCGTCAAGGATGTTTTCCTCGACCGGGCACGTTAGCTCGATCAGAATACATATCTTGGTAGACAGTGACCAGACAACGATATCGGGGCGGAGGTTTGTGTCACAGGAAAGGCTTGCTCAGAACCGGTGTATTGGGTTTGGAGTTGCCAATCGTTTGCAGTGTCAAGCAGGGATGGTCGATGAAATGACTGTCTCTTAGGCTTCTGCTCGCCCTCTTTCACAAACATAGACTTTGATTCATTTTGAGATAGATAGATAGATAGATAGATAGATAGATAGATAGATAGATAGATAGATAGATAGATAGATATGTCTTTAATCCATGGGTAGTGCATATCTTTAAAAAGCCATAAGCCTCCAAGACAGACAGACAGACAGACAGACAGATAGATAGATAGATAGATAGATAGATAGATAGATAGATAGATAGATAGATAGATAGGTAGATAGTAGGTAGGTAGATAGGTAGGTAGATAGCTATCACACACGCACACACGCACACACACACACACACAGACACACGCACACGATGCACATCTTACCGTTCTGCGTCTCCCTGTCTGAAGAACTCCTCGGTGATGCGTGCTGTCCAGATGGTCATGATGGTCTCCGGCTTGGCCGGGTTCCCTGCAAAGGTAGATAGGTAGGTAGGTCAGATAGTCATGATGGTCTCTGACTTGGCAGGATTGCCTAGAAAAGATATGCAGGTAGGTAGGGAGGTAGGGAGGTAGGTAGAAAGGTAGAAGGGTGGGTAGAAAGGTAGGTAGAAAGGTAGGTAGGTGGGTAGGTAGGTAGAAAGAAAGAAAGACAGCAAGAAAGAAAGAAAGAAAGAAAGAAAGAAAGAAAGAAAGAAAGGAAGAAAGAAAGAAAGAAAGAAAGAAAGCAAGAAAGCAAGAAAGCAAGAAAGCAAGAAAGAAAGAAAGAAAGGAAAGAAAAGAAAGAAAAGAAAGAAAAGAAAGAACGCAAGCAAGCTGACCGAGGTCGGCGACATGCAGAATCACCTTGAGCAGCAGCAGCATGTCCTCGCTGTTGGAGTTGGCGAACATCTGCGTCTTCTTCTGCTGCGGCTTGGTCGAGTCACGAGGAGGGGGTAACTCCGTGCCTTTCTTAGTAGCGTCAACGATCGCCTAACACACAGCGAGGAAATAGTAATAGTAATAGTAATAGTAATAATAATAACAATAATGATGATGATGATAATAATAATAATCATAATAATCATCATAATAATAGTGCTTCTCTGTCAATGGCTGATGCATTTCTGCACATGCGCCTCCATCGTCTCACCCGTGAGGGGAGTACGAAGAATTGACGATAAGCTCTAATGACACCCCCGCAAGGGCAGTTCCAACACTTCCAGACGGGCCGGTATGTTCAATGAAAATACTGGTCCAGAAATAGACCGGTATGTTCAATGAAAATACTGGTGGCACCGACGGGAATCGAACTGGCGACAGGGCCCAGATGGTAGAACTTGACCACTGGGCTATCACGGTGTCCAATCATAATAATAATAATAATAATAATAATAATAATAATAATAATAATAATAATAATAGTGCTTCTCTGTCAATGGCTGATGCATTTCTGCACATGCGCCTCCATCGTCTCACCCGTGAGGGGAGTACGAAGAATTGACGATAAGCTCTAATGACACCCCCGCAAGGGCAGTTCCAACACTTCCAGAGGGCCGGTATGTTCAATGAAAATACTGGTCCAGACGGATCGGTATGTTCAATGAAAATACTGGTGGCACCGACGGGAATCGAACTGGCGACAGGGCCCAGATGGTGGAACTTGACCACTGGGCTATCACGGTGTCCAAAATAATAATAATAATAATAATAATAATAATAATAATAATAATAGTGCTTCTCAGTCAATGGCGAATGCATTTCTGCACATGTGCCTCCATCGTCTCACCCGTGAGGGGAGTACGAAGATTTGACGATACGCTCTACTGACACCCCCGCAAGGCAGCTCCAAGCCTTCCAGACAGACCAATACTTTCAAAGAAAATATCCTTTGAAAATACTGGCCCCGACGGGAATCGAACTGGCGACAGGTCCCAGATGGTAGACCTTAACCACTGGGCTATCGCGGTGCCAAATAATAATAATAATAATAATAATAATAATAATAATAATAATAATAATAATAATAATAATAATAATAATAATAATAGTGCTTCTCTGTCAATGGCTGATGCAAATCTGCACATGCGCCTCCATCGTCTCACCCGTGAGGGGAGTACGAAGAATTGACGATAGGCTCTAATGACACCCTCGCAAGGGCAGTTCCAACACTTCCAGACGGACCGGTATGTTCAATGAAAATACTGGTGGCACCGACTGGAATCGAACTGGCGACAGGGCCCAGATGGTAGAACTTGACCACTGGGCTATCACGGTGTCCATAATAATAATAATAATAATAATAATAATAATAATAATAATAATAATAATAATAATAATAGTAGTAGTAGTAGTAGTAGTAGTAGTAGTAGTAGTAGTAGTAGTAGTAGTAGTAGTAGTAGTAGTAGTAGTAGTCGTAGTAGTAGTAGTAGTAGTCGTAGTAGTAGTAGTCGAGTCACGAGGAGGGGTAACTCTATGCCTTTCTTGAGAGAGAGAGAGAGAGAGAGAGAAAGAGAGGGGGGGGGGGGGGGGGGGGGGGGGGGAGATGTATGCGTGTTTGATAAAGGAACATTCCATTCAATTGCATAACATGACATTACACTAACATACATGCATACTCTACCTTTTCTGCGGCGATTTTGGACTGGATGGAGGCAAGCATTCCGAAGTGGTGTTTCATGTCGGTGTGCAGCACCATCTCCACGATCTGCTTCCTCGCGCGCCGTTTGTCCGAAATCGGCAGGCCAGCCATGATGTCACAGCCCTACGTACATACATAAACACTCCTTTCCTTTGCAGCGGCAAAGCGATGTTGGCCAGAATTGGCAGCTCTCGTCTCGCCAACATGAAGCACCAAGACAACATTCTAAAAACAGGAGAGAAATTTCGGCCGCCTCAACCGTCTGCCAGAAAGGACTTCGAGACTGTGTTTTGCGGGCGAAAACCAGGGTGACCGAAAATATTCACTGGCCGAAATTCTACATTTGACCTTATGTATGTCTGTCATGTATGTTATGTATGTCACGTACCTCTAGCCGCATTATTTGGAAGGCGCGAGCGCAGTGCATGTTCTCGAGGATAGACTGGTCGTTGTAGCGGATGGCCAGAGGGTGCCGCGTCGCCGTCAGAAAGAGATTGGTGAGTCCCTAGATGGATACAGATATGATGATGTGGAGAGAGAAGGGGTTGGGGGGGGGGGGGGAAGGGATGGAGAGAGAGAGAGAGAGAGAGAGAGAGAGAGAGAGAGGTGTCGGTCTGTACTGGATGTTCGACGTCGTGTATTGCGGCGGCTATCAGCGCGGCAAACCACTGCACTTTATCCAACTGATCCTACACACACATACGCACACAGGTGTAAACATGAGCACACACACACATAGATAGATATAGGTAGGTAGGTGTAGGTAGGTATAGGTAGGTAGGTAGGTAGGTAGGTAGGTAGGTAGGTAGATAGATAGATAGATAGATAGATAGATAGATAGATAGATAGATAGATAGATAGATAGATAGATAGATAGATAGATAGATAGATCGATCGATAGATAGATCTAACCCTAACTTCAAATAGATAGATAGATAGATAGATAGATAGATAGATAGATAGATAGATAGATAGATAGATAGATAGATAGATAGATAGATAGATAGATAGATGGATAGATAGACGCACCTTGATGGGTGAGCCGGTCAGGAGGTAGAACAGGTTCTGCACCACGTCCGCGGCGTGTATTCTGTTGTGGTAGGGGTTTTCCTTGTAGGCTTCTTCAACCTTAATCAGCCAGTTGGCCAGTGTGGACATCTGCAGGTTGCAGGCGCTGAACAGGTCCTACACGCACATCCCCAGCACATGGCGGCAGTAGCGAGGCAGTGGAGGGGGGCATTCAGGCAGTAGTGGGGCAGTGCAGGGGGTATAAAGGCAGTCATGGGGTAGTGGAAAGGGACAGCAAGGCAACAGTGGGGTAGTGGAGGAGAAGTGAATCGCTTGTTACCAGCTGTGTGAAGATGTGAAACATGATGCAGGAGAGAGGGCGGTGGTGCGTCACGACAGAAAGGCGGAAGATGTCGAAACTCCAGAATGCGACGCCACGCAACACCTGGGCAGGTAGGTAAGTAGGTAGGTAGGTAGGTAGGTAGGTAGGTAGGTAGAGAGGTAGGTAGGTAGCTAGGTAGCTATCGATACCAGGCGTGGTGTGAAGCCAGCTAGCTCCATCTGTATCCGACCTATCTATCTATCTATCTATCTATCTATCTATCTATCTATCTATCTATCTATCTATCTATCTATCTATCTATCTATTATCTATCTATCTATCTATCCATCTATCTATCTATCTATCTATCTATCTATCTATCTATCTATCTATCTATCTGTCTATCTGTCTGTCTGTCTATCCATCCATCCATCCATCCATCTATCTATCTATCTATCTATCTATCTATCTATCTATCTATCTATCTATCTATCTATCTATCTGTCTGTCTGTCTGTCTGTCTGTCTGTCTGTCTATCTATCTATCTATCTATCTATCTATCTATCTATCTATCTATCTATCTATCTATCTATCTTCTATCTATCTGTCAATCTGTCAATCCGTCAACCTGTCAACCTGTCAATCTATCAACCTACCTATCAACCTATGAACCTATCAATCTATCAATCTATCAATCTATCGATCTATCGATCTATCAATCTCTCAATCTCTCAATCTCTCAAGTCTCTCAATCTCTCAATCTCTCAATCTCTCAATCTCTCAATCTCTCTCTCTCTCTCTCTCTACCAGGCGCGGTGTGAAGCCAGCTAGCTCCATCTGTATCCTGTGCAGCGGACTCAGCGACGCCACCATCGAGTTGTACTCTTCTGCCGATAGCCCTACCGAGCCACAGCCAGAGATATAGATGTACATGTACATGTACATGTACATGTAGATGTAGATGTAGATGTAGATGTGGATGTAGATATATAGACATATAGTATAGATATAGGTATAGATATAGACATAGATATAGATATAGATATAGATACAGATACAGATATAGATATAGATATAGATATAGATATAGATATAGATTTTGATATGTAGACATAGATATAGACATAGATATAGATATAGACATAGATATAGATATAGATATAGATATAGATATAGATATAGATATATAGATATATATACCTTCTTCCCCAACCTTTTTTTTGTTTTTGCGTTGCGCGTCAATTAACAGCACACGCTGCAACCTATGTATGTTTGTATGTATGTATGTATGTATGTATGTATGTATGTATGTATGTATGTATGCATGCATGTAGTATGTATACATGTATTTATGTATGTAGGTATATATGTATGTATGCATGTATGTATGTATGTATGTATGTATGTCTGTCTGTCTGTCTGTATGTATGTATGTCTGTATGTATGTATGTATGTATGTATGTGTACGTGACCTGTCCTTGAGCCGTTGTCGCTTCATGCCATCGGAGTCCCCTGCCTTGCCTAGATGAGGCAGACAAGAGATAGAATAGATAGATTAGGTAGATAGATAGGTAGGTAGGTAGATAGATAGATAGACAGATAGATAGATAGATAGATAGATAGATAGATAGATAGATAGATGGATAGATAGATGGATAGATAGATGGATAGATGGATAGATGGATAGATAGATAGATAGATAGATAGATAGATAGATAGATAGATAGATAGATAGATAGATAGATGAGATATCGACTAATGTCAGAAAAAAGGAGCTTCTGATTTCGTCAACCAAGGAAGTCTGTGGGTAAAGTATTAACCCGATGCCCAGCTAAGCCGTGATGTTTGCACGGAAGGGACTGATACAGGCGATACCAAACATCCCTAGTACCAGGCGGGGCCAGGGCTCGTTCCATAAGCGCCCCTTGCAGAACGAGCTCCCACCTCCATTACAGAGGACCCAGTAAGCAGATGGAGTTTCGAGACTGTTCGACAGTCTAGTATAAACCAACAGAGCACTGTGGGTTTTATTCCGGGCTCAACAAGCGAGAAAGGGCACCCTGAGGGAACAGAATTGTGCTTCCCGTCGCTATTTCGGCATGTGACTTATAGGCGTATGGCTGGGCACACATAAGGCACCCCACCACGGGCCCAGCACACCCACAACATCCCCTAATTCTCTGTCTGTCGACAGATGGCACCCATTTCAAAAAACCAAGCCCAAGGGAGGGTCAGTGACACCTCAAGTGGCCTTGGTTCACTCCGTGGAGTAAGTGATGAGATCAACTGATGAGATATCGACTAATGTCAGAAAAAAGGAGCTTCTGATTTCGTCAACCAAGGAAGTCTGTGGGTAAAGTATTAACCCGATGCCCAGCTAAGCCGTGATGTTTGCCCGGAAGGGACTGATACAGGCGATACCAAACATCCCTAGTACCAGGCGGGGCCAGGGCTCGTTCCATAAGCAGATAGATAGATAGACAGATAGATAGATAGATAGATAGATAGATAGATAGATAGATAGATAGATAGATAGATAGATAAATTAGATAGATAGATAGATAGATAGATAGATAGATAGATAGATAGATAGATAGATAGATAGATAGATAGATAGATAAATAGATAGATAAATAGATAGATGAGATGTCGCAAAGGAATGTAGTCCTTGCAAAGGAACGCAGTTTCACATCAAACAATAATTTGTGTACTGTGCATGTGTCCGGGATGGGAATCACGGGTAGACTGTGTTCTGGAAAAAGAAGAGGAGGAAGGACGTTGAAGAAAAAGGCAATCTAGGAATTGAGAGTGGGAGGATAAGGAAGAAGAGAAAGAAAAGGAAGCCGTTAGTCCAAGTGTTTTGAGCACCGTAAGCTTGCGCAAGCTACAATGATGACATTGTATGAGGCCTAAACCCCCGCAGGGACCTAGCCCGGGCTATGCAACACTGGACGGCTATGATGGAATGCAGTCACCAATACGGACTAGAGGAAGATTAGTCCAATTTTTGACTGCACAGGAGCGATAAATCGCAAAAGAGCAACGAGCTACGCAGGAGGATAGCTTGAAGCAAAGGGATTTGGATTGGGGATGGGAAAAAACCAAGGCGCGGAAACATCGATGAACAGAGAACGATACCATGCCGCGAGCCCCGCATTCGATTGGTCGAAGGTGGCAGGTCCATCCGTTGTCCTCGATTTGAGATTTGAGCTCGTTGTATCGGTTGGTCTTGTATGCTCGTGCGTCAAGGATGTTTTCCTCGACCGGGCACGTTAGCTCGATCAGAATACATATCTTGGTAGACAGTGACCAGACAACGATATCGGGGCGGAGGTCAGTGACACAAATGTGGACAGGAAAGGCTTGCTCAGAACCGGTGTATTGGGTTTGGAGTTGCCAATCGTTTGCAGTGTCAAGCAGGGATGGTCGATGAAATGACTGTCCCTTAGGCTTCTGCTCGCCCTCTTTCACAAACATAGACTTTGATTCATTTTGGTCTATAGGGGAGCGTTTGTTATGGCTCTCGATGTGTTTTTGAAGGGGAGCTTCAATAGTGCAGAGCTCAGAGTCATGACGCCAGGTATAGCGGCCTTGTTTGAGGGCAACATGGCAACCGGAGAGGATGTGGCATAGATGTGCTTGACCAGAACAGAGGGCACACTTGTTGTTGGGAATGATTCCCCACAGACGTCTAAGGTCGGGGGTAATAACCGAGTTTGTGCTTGCGTTGATGACCCAAGAGATTAAACGGGGATTACGGGTTCCGATGAGGCGAGCCCAGGAGAGGTCGAAGGGGCATGCGTCTTCAAAACGAAGGAAGCACCCTTGCATGGCTTTGTCCATGTCATGCACTGTGGTTGTCTCAAGTATTGTCTCAGCAGCTAATTCTAAAACCCTGTCTTTGCGGTCTGTGATGGAATGTTCTTTTGGGTAGCGACCATGGCCAAGTCCGAGATGATCGGATTGGCCTCGATGTTTGAATTCAAAATCAACTTGTGCCTCAAGCTTTTCGAGCATAGGCTCTGGTTTCCAGATAGTTCGAAACGTTTCGTGTTTCATCAGGTTCATCGCATAAATGGACGAGAGGTGTTTATCTGGGCAGTACTTCAGCATTTGAGCACGGTTGATTTGAAGTCGCTGGTAAAAAGAGACGATGGATTGGAGCTGTAGACCGAATTTCGAGCGTGGGCGGTAAAGGCAAGAGACCAGAGCTCTTTTGTAGATATTGGCCCATTTTTTGAGGAAGCGGGTCGCAATTTTCTCAAGGGTTTTGGCGAAAGATAAGCAGAGGTCATAAGTGAGAAATGGCCAGGCAAGTGACTGGACAGCGTAGTGCTGGTATAGCCACAGTTTCATAAAGCCATTGATCGAGCAGCTATCGATGGCTTGCATAGAAAGAATGAACTTCTTTTGGATTGCTGCACGTTGTTCGTTTTCGCTGAGGTCATGGTAGACAATCCATCCGAGAGATAGATAGATAGATAGATAGATAGATAGATAGATAGATAGATAGATAGATAGATAGATAGATAGATAGATAGATAGATAGATAGATAGATAGATAGATAGACCTAGATGTCCGATGGTGAGTGCGTTGACCACTGCAGCCTTCATCTCAAGCCCTTTGTGTGTTGCGTGCTTGGTGTTCTTCACCTACATACATAAATACATACATACATAATATACGTACATAATATACATAAATAATATACATACATAATATACATACATAATACATACATGCATGCATGCATGCATGCATACATTCATACATAACATAACATAACATACATGACATACACGACATACACGACATACATAACATACATTACGTACGCACGTACGTGCGTACGTACGTACGCACACGTTACGTACGTTACGTACGTTACATACGTTACATAGGTACATACGTACATAAGTACATACATACATTAATACATTAATACATTAATAGATTACATTACATTACATTACATTACATTGCATTACATTGCATTACATTGCATTACATTGCATTACATTGCATTACATTGCATTACATTGCATTACATTGCATTACATACATTACATACATTACATACATTACATACATTACATATATTACATATAGTACATACATTACATACATTACATACACTACATACATACATACATACATACATACATGCATACATACATACATACATACATACATGCATACATACATACATGCATACATGCATGCATACCTCGGTGTGTGCGCCGAAGGATCTCTTCATCCACAGCTGCACCTCGGTGTCCACCGCTGTCGACTAACATGACACACACGCACACACACACACACACACACACGCACACGCACACACACACACATACACATATACACATATATGTACGTATGATGCAAAACATGGATACGTTCTCACATACATATACATCCACAGCTGCACCTCGGTGTCCATCGTTGTGGACTAACATGACA